>WBMY01010055.1:248689-280535 GCA_013397315.1 Donacobius atricapilla | reverse complement strand
GTCTTATGGGGTGCATTTTTAGCCCAGCCCGGGCTCAGTGCTGCTCTCCGGGGACCCGGGGACTGCGGGAGGGGGCCGGGGCCATCTCCCTCGGCGGCGTTTGCGATGCTGGCACTCGCTCCCCCGGCTGCCGGCAGCTGCCGAGGCTCAGAGACCCAGCTTGGCTCGGCTCCCGCAGGGCCAGCCTCGGCATGGCCGCACCCCAACCCAACTCCCGGGGCCGGCAGGGCCCTGGGCCCAGGCCCCTGCTGGCCTGGCCACCCTGGCACCTTGGCCAAGTCCATCAAAAAGGGGAGGAATTTCCCAAGATTCCTCTATTTAAGCCATGTGTCCCCAGGGGTGTACACTTTTTACCTGATTGGCCAACTTGGCTGCCAGTTCCAAAGAAGATCACCGATTGTTTTTTCCTACCATTCATGCCAAACCAATACAAAAGTTTAAAGAAAAGAAGAAATACTTTTAATTTCTACTCTCCAAGTGTAATTTTCAAGAAGCCAGCTATATTAGCATACACATTTATTTTCAACTGGAGCATATTAACACTGAAAAGTATTTTTATTCTACGGTAAGGAATACAGGAATCCAGAAACTAATTTTCCCTTTAGCAAATTATCCAACTACAGCTGACATATAAGTACTCAGCAAGGGAGCTGTGGTGCAGTCCCAAGTCAGTAAAGTTAAGAGCAAGTTATTCACCACATTTATTACAACAGTTTTGTCTTCATAAAATTGTTTTGCCAATAAATCTGATAAAACAAAGCTCCAACTAGAGACAACAAGCTGTTTTATAAAATATGAATGGCAGGATACATTTTAGCAAAGTGAAGTCGCCCCACAAGGGAAATGTCAAATATGTAATTACTTTAAAAGCATCTCAAATGTTTCTAAGACTATATATGCCACGTAAACTAGCCATTTTATTATTAAGACCATACTTGGGTAAAGCTTTAAGCAGTATCTGTTTCACTGCTGGTTGCCAGATGAGTTTCTTTAAGACACAGCTCAACAAACACGTTAAGGATTGTTAAAAATGGCAAATTCTAGGGGATCTTTGTGGTAAGAACGAAAAATACCACTCAAAAACTAACGCAATTCTGGCCACAGATATGGATCATGCGAGAAGAATTTTCCTAAGTCTAAAGCATTCTTTGCTGCTAGAAATAAAGCCAATAAACCAGTTACAAAAAGAGAAAAAAATCAACACAACCAACCAACAAAAAAACCCTTCAATCTTGCAACCAACACAAATCACCTACACAGAATGGGAGATAGAATTATTCTGTTTTATCCACATATTAGCCAGAGTTTATGTTCTCATGCATGCATCAGATATTATTCAAAAGTGCTTTTAATATGGGCATTTTCATAGTCAAATTTCAGAAGCGTTTTACTGTAAAAAAAACCAAAAACAACACAAAAACCCCCAACAAAACAAAACCAAATGGTTTAGAAAATTCAGTTAAAAAGGTCTGTCCAACAACTTCCTATATGTAATAGAAGCTAGCTCAGGTAAGAATACCAAGCAGTTGCATTTTCTGACAAATATTACTGCATAGCAAAAAAGTTCTCTTAATTGAAGCTAGCCACAGCTTCTAACCATGAGATAGTCATTGAGTTTAAGTGGCTATTGTATTCACGCAGAAACACCTCTGATATTTTAAAAATGATAAAATTATCTCCTGATTCAGCGAAAGGCTACCATTCATCATAGTGTCTCTCTAAAACTACTAGGATTATTACTTGGCATAGAAACAGCTTGAATCTTGAGATAGTCCGGACTTTTCTAACAAAGCTTTTACAAAGAAAATTCCAAGTAAATCCAACTTTTTGTGGGAATATTCTAGGGAGAACTTTTACTACGAAAAACAGTGGTTTGCTGAGTACATAAGCTTTTGCTTTGGTTGTTAGCCACTCCCAGACTTTGGGAGAGCATTTGTATATGGTCTTTACAGATGACCAGTAAACACAATATTTGCTTGTTTAATCTGAGCAACCAGTGCAAGAAAAACAATTTGGATGATCAAGTGAAAATTTGTTTCAGAAATTCATTTGTCAGAAAGATGAGCACAAAACTGTGAGTTTCAATGAGCAGACGAGAAGCAAATACATTACAATTTTAGATGCCTGCAAAGTAAAAAAAAAGGAAACATAAAGGAAAAATAAAGGAAAAAAAAAAAAGAGAGAGAGAATGGATTCTTATCAAGCTGATTACATTATCATTAAATTGGGTTGGGTTGCCCCACTTCAGCAGCCAGAAACGTACAAATTTCACTTTGCCTACAAGTTACATCACAACACAAGCAAAAACATTTAATCATAAAAAGAGAGAGGATGCTACTGCCCACATCATTCATTGTAGTTTAATCAAGGTTGATTCACAGTTACACTCTGTTCCAACCCAAGCCCTACTGTGTCACAGTAGGACACAAAATAAATTGACTCCACATAGTTGTCAGAAGAGAAAGAAGGCTTTATTTACAATTCCAACAGTTTCTTTTATAACATGATGCACTAAAAAGGTGTATCATTGGTCCATTAGACTGACACTTCTCTCCATTGGTTAAGCAATAGGAAACAACAGCTGGGGACAGTTGTTATGGGAAAGGGAACACTGTTTACTTAACCTGTTTTGAGAAACAGAGAGAAATGTTTTGAAAAAGGAAAAACTGTTGACAGCTTTCCCTTGGGAAAGGAGCTAACAATAGTTAGCAAGCTAAAATTCAGGCTCAGAAACATCGAGCCCACACTAGTGTGCATGTGATTACAGCATAATGAGACACTGTAAGAGATGTTGCTCTAATTTAATGTGGGCATTTCTTATGTGAAGCTTCTCAGAGGAAGATGCTGTGACAGCAATTAAAGGCTAAACAGAGCAACTGCACTCAAGCAGGGCTAGGATCTTGTCTTTTCAGACTACCAGCTAGAGATCTGAACTATCACTAAAAAAAGTATTTATTGCAGTGTTGCCTCTCTAATATAAAATTCTATACTCCTTCTGTACATATCTTCTCAAATAATTATAAATTTATTTTGCATAGATCTGTGAACAAATTGACCTTGCAGACTTGCAAAAGCCCCCTCCCTCCTGATAACAGTCAGCCAACACAACCTACTTGAAGTCTCAATATTCCTTGCTGTCACAGGCTCTTCATTCCCATAGCTCACAGGAATTTCCCAGGCTTATAGAAGCATTCCCACATGGATGTGCTGCCAAATCAAGCAAAGGTGCTGAGCACACATTTTCAACACAACAGGCACAGTATAAGCAGCAGTCTTAGACTTTCACACCCACTATTGTGCTAGCATATGGAAGGTGACAACAGTGCTGAAGATCAAAGTCTATTAAAATTCTTGCATATAAGAGAAAAGCTTTTATTATCATCACACATTTGCCTATTAAGCACTGAGAATGTTTGAGTATGATAGGTTTATTCTAAGTGTTTTCACTTATAGACCACAAATCTCTTCAAACACTTGAAAGATAAAACATACACTGTTTATTTTAGACTACCTGTTACCACAGAAACTGCTACTCAGTTAGCAAGAGAAAAAAGCTTTAAACAACTCAGTAACTGTTTAGAGCGAATGATATCTCCCATTTTGTGGGGGCTTGCAGCAGGGAATGCATTCCCCTATAGAGGACGATAAAAAATTAAGGATGATAATGAAAATGCTCATAATGCCTATTTTTTCCCAGACTAAGGGTGCAAAAGAGAAAGTTGAAACTGTGACAGAATTCCAAAGTCCAGTTTATTACATAAAGATGCATGACCCAAGGTGATGCCACACAGTGGTACGATAACCTAAGTAAAGAAACGTGGTTCAATACAGAGAGCAGCTCATGCTTTTCACTGCTTGCAGCAGTTCTGCTGCTCAGAGGACGCACCCGCAAGGAAAGGACAGAGATGTCATTCTATAATTTGTCACATACACAACAGGCAAGAGAAGAGACAAAAATACAGAAGAAAAAGGCTGGACACCTGATGCTTTATGATTTCCAAAGGTAGCCTCCATCCCTCAACTATTTTTCACTCTAACTGGAATCTTTCAACATCTGTAAAACTGAGAATAGTACACTCAATATGTCCTCAACCCAGTATAAAGTGTTTCCAAGTTGAAAACAGACCTCTGGGATAAAGCAAAATGAAAAAAAGATGTGAGAAACCAAATAATGTGGCATCACTTCATTTATCATCCCATTATAGTGAAAAATACACAACTTGTTAGAAACATCAGGGGACAAACACAAGAGAAATCTTGCATACAAAAAAAAAATCAGTAAGAAAGCATTAGACTGTAGAAGCCTATTTCATTCTGCAAGTTTGTTTTCCTTTTAACACACCCAAGTCAGCCTTACTGTGAAACTACCATCTGCTTTTCAAAACCATTTATCCTTCAGCGCTGTATTTTATAAAATGCTATCAGTAACTTCTCTCAGGACATGATTTTCAACACATGAATTCAATATTATTTGAATAAAACCAAAACTTATCTAGTTCAACTTATGCAATGAGGTTCAAGACTTTCAAACATATAACTAGTCAAAGCAGTACTCAATTATGATATGAAATTTAAATCAGAAAAAAAATTTCAACTTACAAGATTTGAGCCAGTTTTTAAGAATTATTTTTATGAATTTATAAGGATTCTATCCACTACTTTGTCTAATAAAAAGCTTGCCACTTAAATTCCTGCAAAACTTCTACAATAAATGAATTTATCAGCTACAGCCTGTGCTGTCTTGATCTATTCATATAATATCAACTGCAAGCAAAAATAATAGAAACCAATCAGACATCAGTAACCAGCACAGCAGGACTTTCATTTCCAGGTAAAGCTGGAGAAATGACAGTCAATAGTGGCAAGGCAAACAAAGACAGATTGCTCATCTGATGCTTGATCATACTCTAAATATCCATGTTATGGATATATTATATTGTTATATTCTTGGGCTATTATAAGATTTTGCACCTAAAGTTCCTCTATGAACACCTGCTAACAACTCACAAAAGAAAATCAGTCCACACAGCCAGAACTTCCAGAAAATATGAGGCTAAATTAAATCTCTGCATCCGGCTCGCTGTAATTTACAATTCTTTACAATACACCCAATAAATTACATGCCTTCTCTATTTTAATACCATTTTAATTTGTATTTTATACTTTACCTTATTAAATTATTTAAAAGTCTTACTATCAAAGCAAATAAAGGAAAGAACAAAGTCCTCAAATCCCTCTTTCCAATCTCTAGATTAAAGGCTATGAGTTGGTCTGATGAATGGTTGTGACCCAAATCAAATCTTGGGAAAGGTTCCCTACTGTGGGAGGCAAGGAACCTCACTAAGGGAAACAAATTGACTATTAGTCTCCTATGACAACTTTTACACAATGATATTTTTCTTTGTATTTATCAATATTCCCTTCCTCTGTTACACCAATCCTTTAATATGAGAAAAGCAATCCTGTCAAGTGGAATTGGAAGGTCTCATCTTTAAATGGGTGTTCCTTTCAGACAACAGTTTTCAGAATACTTCCATTTCTAAACTAATAGATATTCAAAAAATGTACCTTTGCAAATCTTGAAGCTCCATCTTATTATTGAGACTGTGAGAATCAAACACCAAAACAGTTTTTATTAACTTTTTAAAGTATGCCTTCTAGCCTTGGTGACATTTTCCAGGACATTTCACAAATTCTTCACAGCAAGTTTCTTTGCTTTTAGCAATATTGCAAGATTAGGAAAACCATTACAATTTTCAGGTTTGTACATAACAATCAGGGATTCAACTGGGTTTTTTCCCCTCCAGGGGAGTGAAGTTAATAATAATTCAGTAGCCCTGCGATTATATTTCTGATTTCATAGCTCTAGTAAACTGACCCATGAACTTTGGGTGTTGTACGTTCCCAGTCTTGGTAACATAACTTACAACACTTCAGTCATTGGTCTTACGTAAGGTAGTTCCTTAAACCAAAGTATTTTTATTTAACAAAGGTCTTCCAAAAAGGCTAAGAGAGGCTACGTATACTTTTTTTTTTTAAGATATGCACATTTATATTAAAACCTAAAATACTACTGTCATTTTAAATTATATGCTCATTATAATGACTTAACCTCTCTCTTCTTATTTGAGTAAAGTGTTACTCAATCACTTGAACCCACAGCCTGCCCCCCATAAGACAGAACAGGTGGTCAAAGCCCTAATTTTGCTTCCCTTTGCCACATATTTGAAACCATTAAAATGAACTGTGAACTAAAATATCATTAAGAGTACCAGACACCTGCCATTAAAAAAACTCATTTTGAGTAGGACTCGCTGCACTTATTAGTGTAGCAATGACACCAGGAGCCCTTCAAACCTGGCTAGCTTATCTTTGCCTCTACTGAGGAGCGAGAAATTGCTTTTTCCAAGGAGGAAAAAAAAAAAAGGGAGAGGGGGAGAAAGATACTCTTTTGTGCCTGTTAAAATATTCTTAACAGCTCTGGTGTGAATATCCAGCTTTGAAGATGAATCTGCTTGAACAACTACTCTGCTCTAATTCTTGCATGCTGCTGGCTGTAGGACAGTGCTAATTAGAGTGCAGTGTCTGGTTAAGGTAAATTAATTGACCTGCACAGCAAAGAACAAAACAAATCATTTACTGCCTTAATTACTCCCCCTCAAACATGCATACCTTATCTCTAAGAAGAAGAATAAAATATTTCTGAATAATAGAAAACTTATGTGCTACTTCTCACATTTTAGCCCAGACAGACAGATTTTAGCGGTATTTTTTTGTCTGTTCTAATTTTAATACAATTTAAATGTATATACCAAAGTGTTTCCATGTAATTAAAGCCCTTGGAAATTAGTTATATGTAGGAGACTGTGGTAAAGCAGTCTGGGATGGCGGGGATGAGAGATCTCTAGAGTCCAATGCAGTTCTTGAAACGTGGTTTATTGCATAGGTCGTGGGTATTAAAGCTTTGCTTCAGCTGCCAGCCACAGCTGAAGTGTGCCCTGAGAGAGAGAGAGCAGTAGAGAGAGGGGTGGAAAGAAGAGAGTGGGAGCAAGACAGAGGTAGAGGAGTGAAGAAGGCTAGGTGCCTGTTACATACATTATACCTGTTTCTGTGTTGAATATTCTGATTTACACTTACCAACCAGTACAAGACACGAATCCTATAGAATTTACATACAGCCTATAAGAACTACAATATTACCATATGTGTTACATTTAAAACCCTAAAAGCTAATTCCTAGACCCTTTTTTCTTCCCTGCTACTTTGGTGATGTTCCGCCAACCTTTGGACCCTTCGCATGGTCCTATTTGCCAAGGGTATTGTTCAGTCAAGGGAGATGCTTCTTCAGCTGGCTAAGCCATTGTCTTTTCCAGTTGTTCAGTAACTAATGGCTTGGCATCTCAGATCTCATAGTTCGCCTTCATTTCAACTTCGCTTACAGGTTTTATATTTTCAAAATCTTTCGTTAAGGAATCACATTTATAGGCCTTTCCTATTTCATCTTCCCCAACAGTTGTACTACCAGACTCAAGTCTGCAGAAGTTAAAGCAGGACATGGTTGCTAGATATTTGAAAGGCCAGAAATTCTAAAAAAAAATAGAGGAAGCTGCTAGCTAGACATCTAGGATTTTACTGAAAACTTTCCACAACAGCAGCTTCTTCAGCAGGTGCACAGAGAATATTTACTTCACTTGAATTTATTTCACTTGTAAAATTAAATAACAGTTCTTACAAAGCCGAAAGCAACCCCAAATAGAAATTCTGGAAGAAAAATAAGCTTTCTTATCTATAAAACTTAACTAGAGATAATCTTGCACTTGATGGCAGGAAGGTTTCCACTCTGAACACCTTTAAAAGGTGCAGAGAAAGGAAGCAAGCAATGAAAGAAGCCTCTCCTTATCTCATTTAAAACCACTGATGATTGCCTGAGGGGTGGCACCTTCCCTTTCTGTTGCTTTTGGTTGTAGCCCAGTTCCCAAGCTGAAAATCCCATCTTCACTCCTCTCCCCTAAGAGAGTTAAAACTGCTTTAAGTAGAAAAGGTTCCAACTGCTGGTGCTTCAGTCAGTTTAACTGAGTAGAGGCTGACCCCAGCAACACAAAAATATTACCATGCAGTAAACAAGCAAAGGACTATTAATTCATAATGCTAAGAAGAATAAATAAAACCGTATGTCCACATATACATATTTCAAAAAGAGCAATGTTCTCCTGGTTAAGAGAAGTGATACCAAATGTAATACACAACCTATATGTTTAACCTATATTTAATAAGCAGTGTGTTTCATAACATGTAGGCTTTGAAAATTAAATCATTTTCTAAAGGACTGAAGTGTATAGAAATACAATCAAAAGCCAACAAGAATAATTACCTGACTTAAAAACCAAGAGCTCCTGGCACCCCCGATTTTAAGAAACAGATATTCCAATTTATCTCCCAAATAACCCCTGGGTGGATAAGGAAAAAGTAAAGTACAGACAGCACAGAAAAACCTGTTGGCATTTATATTTGGAAGAAAGCATGTCCATAAACAGAGACACTGTTGCCCATAACAAGACTCCTAGTTCAGCACACCTATAAATTTTTCTCACCTGGAAAAGCTTTGAATGAACAATATTTTAGCTCACTCAGGAACAGCTCTAAGGGATTTCAAAGTAGTGCTCAAAGACAAATTAAATGCCTTGTGCATGATGGTAAAATATTTGAGTGAAGGGAGCCTACAACACTTTCTGAAAAGCCACAGATTTTATCTTTAAAGTTATTATAAATGTGGTTTTGACCATCCTCGAGTGTTTAAATTATTATTATAAACTGTGACAGGCAAATTAATGTCACAAACCTGCAGCAAATGTACTTCCTTTTACACTCCATTTTGATTACCAAAACCAAGCCCAAGCAACTAAGATCCACTCACATCTGATACGCACATCTTCAGTGTATAAAAAAGGATGAGAGCTGACATATTCAAAAATACAGTAGCAGAAATATTTGCAAATGCTTTCCTTGGGCCACATTACTCAGGCCTGTCTAGACACTGGACAAAGTTGGTCATTCTCTGAACGGCTTGCAAAATTTGCTTAAGAGCCTGGGGGAAAAAAAAAATTGTCGAGAAAATAACCCAAAAAATAAAATTAAAAAAAATAAAAATCCCATTCTAAAAAAGCATCATAACAGCATTCACAAAAGTCTCCCACAGTGGACCTACTGTATTGTCTGACGGAATTTGACATTTTTTCTCTAGAGCCAGTCAATAACAGGAACTCAATCATAAATGTCCAGCTTTCCGGTGAGCATGGCAGCCTCAGCTGCACAGCTTAATGAGCCAGGGGCACATCAGTTTCAGCAACAGCTCGAAGAAAAGTCCATCAGAGTAGGGTAAAAGTTTTTTGTTTGTTTTTAATAAAGCCAGAATTCTTTCTTTGTTAAGCAAAAAAAAACCCCGAAACAACAAATCACAAAACCTCAAACAACCCACACTCCTCATTCTCTCAATATTGCAAAAAAAGGCAGAAAAGAGCAGGGAAGAAGAGCGGAGAAGAACAAAGAAGGGCAAAAAATGGGCAAAGAAGGATGAGAAAAAGAGAAGAACAGAAGAAAAGAAAAGCAGAGAGGAGTGGAGATGACCCGATGTAAAAGAAGGGCAAAGAAAAAATAAAGACAGAAGTTCCAAGAAGTTCAAAGAACTTTGAAGAAAGTCAAGGAAGACCAGGGATGATCCTCGCTGCAGATGCAGCTTTTCTGCTAAGAGTTCTTGTACTTGGAGCACTACATGCATATCTTGTGCAAGTTACCATGCTAGCAGGAACATACTTGAATGATTTTGTCAACTACTAGATTTTCAAACCGGAAAGAAACTGAAAACAGCTAGTTTTCCATTAACCTAAAGACGTTGCTACTAGAAAAAAGGTAACCACTTTATATATTTTCTTTTTAATATTCTTCTTATTCCTTTTTAACTCAACCGAGTTTTCACATAGTTCATTAAGCAGATTCATCCATTTTTTGGCTTTTGGCGGGAATCCTGTAACATTCATGGGAGAAATGGAGTATTGTTCAAGAAGCAGTAATACACAGCTCACTCTATGTATACCATGTGTGTAAGAATCACTTAAGATCTGAATTAGGAAAGCCTTTATATGAAGCTCCCTCCCCACAAAAAAAAAAAAACAACTTGCTATAAATCTAAACAGCTAGAATTCTGACTCCTACTAAAAGTGAAAAATAATCAGTAACTTTAACATGTGCATAAGTTTTGGTATTAAAGATGTCATGTTAATTACAATTACAGCACTGAGATCATTTCCTATGAAAAAGCTGTTCAGGTTTATTAGTTCAGGGGAGAGTTTTCAATCTTAATCTCAAACTGAGAATCAAAATCTAGAGCAAAGGCATTTTCTGTGGTTACAGAAAGTCTAACTCATACTCAACATATTGCAGTCACTTGGTTCAACATAATAAATCTACAAGAAGTTTCTGAACAGTATCAAAACTGATTAGACACCTGTACACACACCTCATTTCATTTAGATTAGAAATGCCTGTAGCAGCCCAGAGCCCTCAAATATTTGTGTGGCTAAAATCAGTGCTCATTTAAAACAGATCATTTTTGACTGACACCTTTTTGATTAGCTTGAGCTCTCTATTTCACATTGTCAGCTTGCAGAGATTATTGAGAGGGGTTCAAACCCCCATGTAAATCTGCACACAGTTACAGCAAAGTAAGCAATGGCCACCCCAAATGTCAATTTTAACCTTAAAAAGTAAGTCTTTTGTTTTGTTTCTAAGATGTCAGCTCAAAGCTTCCATTGAAAGTTGGGCATATTTGTGGGTGAAGACAAGTCCATACCTCACATTCCATTGAAGCTGATCCCTGCAGGCTCCCTCCACTCTCCAACTTGACATTGGCCCAGTACTCAGAGCAACACAGCTCCATCCACTTGTGGCAGGGTAAGTTTTCAGACAGGGGCATTTGTCATAGCACTCTGGAGCAAAACATTGTACTTGAAACCCAAATAACACCATACACTACAGCATCATGGAAAGCAGATGAGAAGATGACATGCAACGGAGAAAGACCCTGTAAACCAGTGCCCCCAAACCAGGACTGTCTTGCTGACCAAGGCTCTCCAATGAAGCTGGACAAAGGCTATGATTTCTTTTCTCAAAAGATGAAGGAAAGAATAAAGTGGATCAAGATAGATTTAATACCTCCTTCATTGCTGAGAGGATGAGAACAAAGGCAAGCTGAGGGAGAAAGCCTCAGCTAGATTCAACATCCACCTTATGGAGGATGAAGTGCACCTTAGTTGGAGACTGCTGGAAAAGAGGGTCCTCAAATTTTGGAGACAGAGAAAAGGAATTGCACTGTTCTTCTATTCTTCTCACATTTGGTTCCAAAGGGCATCTTCTCAGCTTCTTATCCAACACTAGCACCAAAATACAGTGTCCCCAGCACCCTCTATTGTTGAAGCACTCCGGTCTGCCTCAGGCCCTGCTTCTCACATCGTTCTTCCACACCTTTTCCTCTCTCACCAATGAAAAGGGTGATTAGAGGACTGAATCTGGCTAACATATCACATAAGCAGCAGCCATAAATCGTAAGGTACTTTGCAGATCTTATTTCACACAGATTTTTTTTTTTCATCTTTTGACATTTATGTACAAGTTACTTTAAATAGTTAATAAAGGGGCACTCACTATCCAGCATTTTAAGAGTCACTTTCCAATTTAATTACATCAGTACTGGAGACTTTTGCTATCCTCCATGTTTACAATTTGTAAGAATCAGTGATTTTGCATTCTCAGGATTCAAAGGTATCAAGAGAAGATACTCAGAAAGAATACCCTTTTATTATAATTGAAAGAAATCAAATATTTCCAACCTATTTATGATCAAAACTGAAAAGGTTAGCACTAAGAACCCCAATACACAAGATGTCAGTCATTGTGCTACAGCACAAAAGACTGCATTGGCATAATACTCCTATACAGAACTGAAGGAAGGTTATCACTGCAGCACATCGGGTACTTGTGGAGCCTTTATACTTGAACTGTGATAAACAATGTCTGTTTCATTTTTTAAATAGTTCAGAAATAGCAATAAGTAATTGAGTTTTAATAATAATAAAGAAATTGTCATAAAGTTGTTACTGAGAAATCAAAAAGTCATATGAACAGCCTATCCCAGGCAATTTCTTGATCGAAAGAATGCTGCTCCACTTTAAACTTCAATCAAAACAGAGCATCAGTCAGTCACATCATATCAAAGATTTTTAAGGGATGAATTTAAACACATAGGCTATTCATTTGATAATACATACCTGTTTCCACAGTGACAAGCCACATAGAACTTGAAGGGGTTTGTTTCCAAACTAACAACTAACAGGGTATCCTTATACTGTCAAATACAAATTGCAACAAAACCCAAACTCACTTCAAACACTCACATCACACTTCTGATGTCAGATTTGGCACCCTGCAGTTAATTTCCTCTAAAAGACCAAAAATTGCTTTTTGCTTCTCCACATACTTTACAGATATCACTAGCACCACAAAAGGGTCCTGAATTCTTCCTAGTTTCTAGTTTCACAGCTCTGCCAACTCAGCTGCACCTGTCCTCGCGACAGCTGCCCTCTCCCCCCGACTGCTGCCTTGACTTAGCTAACATCCAGAACTGAGCTCTTTGCACATCCTCTTGTTTACCTAGATCCTTGGTGGAGTTTCAACCATCTACTTCAGCAGATAGCTTCTGCCTGGGTTTTATTTCAAAACTACCACTCCCCATTTCCCTTCTACCTAGTGGTGACCTACTTATAACAGCCTTCATTTAGATTACAGCACAGACCAAACTACCAAGAACACCAAAAACCAAAAGAGATACTCTTAGGTATCACTTCTGTTTCCCAGTCTCATCATGGCTTGGTGAGGAAGAGAAATTCTGTCAAGCCTTAGTTCTGATAGTCCAGAAAATACTTCACAGACCAACAAGGATGCTGAGTCTTACAGAAGAAAAGGGTTATAAAGACAAGGACACAGTCAACGTGGAGAGAAAGCCTTTTCAGGAGTCTGACAAACAAGACCACAAAGTCCCTATTTGTCTGCATGAACAGACTTTTTTAAGAATTTATGAATACAGCCAAATCAGAGACAATATCTCTTGTCCCAAAAAAGACCTTGAGACCATGCTTCAAATAACTCACTTCACCCTACAGTGGTATGAAGATTATGCACCACAGTAAAACATCTCCTGTCTTCCTCACGCTGTTTTCCCCCCATAGTTGGTTCATTTGATTGACATGTTATGAAACAGTCAACACAGGACATTTTAGGATGCATTGTAAAAGCCCAGCAAGAAATACAGAAGGCAAAATGGGACAGTCACATAACAGAAAGTTTCTAGGAAACAGTGCTACCAAACTTACCAACCTGGTGGTAGGAGTACCCTGAAGATCCCCAATGCTCTGCATTAACACCACATTGTGTTGCCAAATATGATGTGTGTTAACAGTTTCTTTCTTCCCTGAAGTATTAATTCAGATATCAGCAACTCAAGCTGATTTAGAGCAAAACAGTATTTAACAAATAGAATACACAAAAGCAATAACTAAGCATTAACTCCTGTCAACAAACAACACACACATTCCAGCAGTTCCTTTTAGACCTTTCCAAATTATAAAATAGTACTTTATTTTGGTTACTGCATGCTCAGTTTCCCATAAGGAAACCCTCCTCACTGAGAAATTGAGGAGGAACAGAAAAGTAGCTCAGTTCACATGAGGAATCTGAAAATCCAAATGCCAGTGCTGTAAAACATGAAGCAATTGAACACAGAACGGAAAATCATCCAAGTGTATGTAAGAAAACAAGGATTTTATCCTACTCACATTAATTTCATTCTTTTTTTAAAAAAAAAAAGAAATTAAATTTTCTCTCTTTGTCAAGATAACATAGCTTGAATCTTTATAACATGTATTTTCTACAACAACCACAGCGAATATACTTTTTGCCAAAAAAACAGAAACATTTCTACTCTTGATCAGAGTCCAAGACTTTTTTAAAAAGGTTGCCACTACGCCAAAGAAATACATACCTTCTGCAACAACCTCTTTGGTATTCAGATGAACAAGATATATATAAAATTTTCAATAGGTAACATTCAACAAATGACTTGAAATGTTCTTTCCAGAAGATAAGTACAATTTTCTGCTAGAACAGAAATCTTATGACTTCCTGACACTACACTCAGATGCAATAGTCCCACAGCTCCTCATGGGTGGAAGAAGTATGTAAATCTCTGCACATCTGGCCATGCTAAATCATTAATAGAAGAGAATCAAAATGTTGTTGGCTAACTTTGTGTCTTTTTTAAGCACGTGAAAAAGTCAAGTCTGGGAATAAACTGGCAACTTCACAAGTCTCAGAGTAGGACACATAGAAATATCATTAATTGCTTTGCTCCTTGCCCAGCAGTACATCACTGCATAGCTCTCCAGCTGTGACACTGAAGAACTCTGTCTAGAAAGACACATACTGCACAACTTCATATCTGGAGAGAAGACTGCCTGTTGAGGAGTTTTCCTCCATTCCCACTCAACTTGGAAAGCTGAAGGGCTGACATCAGCTGTAAAGTTAGCCATCAGAGCTTGGAAAGGGAGGGGGGAAATGGTGGCAGCTACAGCTGCTCGATGACAGTGCTTCTGGCAACAGGTTCCCTAATAACCAAAACCTAACAGCACAGGAGGTAGGCAGCTAATTTCCATACAAAACAGATAAGGTACAAATCAGAAAAGACACGGTAGGAGAAAAGATCTGAGGAAAAAGTGGGAGAAAGTTTATATACTGGAGGGCCAATTTTCTTGCTGCTTAAAAATACAACCTCTCACTTGTTATAAAAAGTTCAGGTTTAAGCATGACCAGATCCTTCCTGCAAGCACAGCCATGCATTTGCAGCATGTTGGGAAGTGCGCTTATCCAGGTAATGCCTCAGACTAAAGTGTGCAGCCACTCTTTAAAAGCCTGCTTTCAAACTAAGGAATGAACAAAGCAAAGACAGTGACTCTAGGCAAGTGACTTTTTCAAGTCACAAAAAAACATAAGGAGGCCTGGAAAACATAAGGACTGTTATGACCAAGATTGTGTATATTGCATCCTCTCTTAAGGACTATGAAAGGTTAGAGAGGATTTATTGGATACAAAGTACCAAGAAAGTTATCAAGTTATTACTTGATTTTCCTCCTTATTAAAAAAAAATCTTTCCCTTTGATATGTCCTTCACATAAAGGGCTCATCTTCCTTTTCAAGGCGTCTCAGCCAGACGCACTGTCTCCATCCTCCAGGCAGAAAACTTTGCTGTGCCGCTGCAGCACAGCCCTGCATGCAGGTGGGGAAGGGGGAGCAGTACAGTGCTACTGTACCATCAGCATTACAGGGAACAGGAGCATAACCTTCATTGAGTGTCTGTGCTGCATCATGCTGCAGGAAGAAAAAAAAAAAAAAAATAGAAAAATGGAGAGTACTCTCTGTTAATTTTCACACCAACATGAAATAAAGTTCAACAAATGGAGACCAGCCATTATCAGATTCTGGGGCATGAGCCTCCTGTCCCTAGCAGGAAAAGATGGGAAACAGTGCCCAAATTCTGTTCCAAACAGTGCTCTGCATGCAGATTTGGGATTTTCTTCTTTTTCCTATGCCATTAGGCCCTCCCCATTGATGACAACAATTTCTCACCTTGATTCTTCACACACACAAATTTTATTTTCCCATCATTGTCAGAAAACTGACAAAGGTTTCCATGCCCCATCCTAAGCTCCACTGCATTTAAGAGTTCCCACTGAAGGAGGAAAGAGCATGGACCCGACTTACTCCACTTCAAACTCCACTCTCAAGAGGCCTGGCCACCCAAAAAGGTCCTCTCACAGCTGTCCAGAACAGCAGCTCTCCTTGAAAGTGGTTAAGGAAGTGACACAAAGCATCTTCTGTCTATGCAAAGCCTCATTACTTACTAAAACACTCACAGCAAACAGTGATCATACTTTGTCATGAGGAATTCACAGGAAATAGCTTAAAAGTGGAATCCTAAAAACAGCCAGGTACAACTGAGGTACTGAGAATGATGATCAAATCATGGTAAGAAAGCAACCAAGAAATCAAGTCAGAATTTAATTACACCAATCCAGAACTGCTGATGCAGAGCATTTACCTTAAGGCAGCTTGTCATATTTCACCTTTAACCATTACTTCAGGAATACCAAGTTTATCCACAGCATACAGCAAACACCTAGACAAAGCAATTCACTTATTTAAACCTGTAAACAAGCTTTCTTCAAAAATACTTCCCTTGTTCATGAACACAGAGTTTCACTCTTGCATGCTTCCAGTGAAAAGGATCATCCTACCTTTACCCTCCATTCCCACTACCAGCTATACATTCCTGCCGTGTTCCCAGCACTCAGTACACCTGTGTGTCCAACCAAGGTCACCTACAGCTGAAGACTGAACAACCTGAAAGGTTTACAGCTGGAGCAAATTTTAGGAGTCCTCATCTTTTCCTACCTCTTCGTTTACTAGCAGCCTTCAGCATTAAACACATATAATCTTCCATGTCCTGCCCTAGACATTGATGATGCAAAACCACCTCTCATGAACTAAGGATTTCATTTGGTTGGGCTTGATAGCAGCAACGCTGACAAGGCCATTGAAACAACCAAAACTAGAGGTAGAAAAACCAGAAACCTTTACCTTTATAATTTCTCCTCCTCAGTCTCTAGTCCCCCCATCTCACCGACATTTCCACTGGATTAGTCAGCCTTTTACCTCATAACTAAGAAACTAAGTGTGACTAAACATATTAGCAAGAGAGCAATATTAGGACTATTAGTTCCGCAAGGCTGGTCTCCTTGCTAACTAAGCCATTCCTCCTACAAAATCTCTTAAAAACCAAGTAAGAACTTCCAGCTAATTCCAGATCAAGTTCTTCACTACCTAAACTGTTTAAAGGTTCAGCTATATACACATGCATACTACAGTATCTGATATAATTTTGACATCCATATCAAAGCATTATCAATTGCACGTAAACTTCCTATGCATTTTCCAAATGCCAACAAGCTCAGGTAGAGGCCAGGAAGAAAGAAGTGTATCAGTACAACACCATGTCTGCTAGCCATGTTTCAACAGCAGTCCCAGAGAGGTTATAACTGGAGTTGAACACTGACTTGTTTGCTTTATAGATGCCAGGAGCCACACACAGAAACGTGCTCAATTCTGAAACAAATTACTCTCAGTTCAGTTTCTCCACAGGGCAACATAATTATGTCCTGGTGTATTATTGCATTCACTGGCACTACCTGGTAGAGGCAGCGTGCCAGCCCTCAGCTGCTTTAAAATGAGGCTCAATGATAACAGTACGAGGGAATAACAGCTTTTACAGTTCACTCCGTGGAGAGAGTTTCTCAAAGCTGTCTGAAGAGTGACTACAGCCACCTAAGATGTTCCAGATTCACATTCTGTACAGTCATTCCTATGTCCTCTCATCCCCCCCACACACACCAGACCCAAAGGAGAGCAACAGAAAGCCCTGCAAGGGGAACTCTGACTTCCATCACCTGATCTGCTAAAAGCACGACAAAACCCTATGCACACCCAGCAAGAACAGGGGAAAGACTTTGTTTCTATACACAGTTTCCCTCACTGGGGTCTTAAACAGTAGCATACCAGCTTTTCTTCAGAGCTTTGCTACACCTGGTATTTCCTCAAAGAGAACATTGCTGCAGCTACACCTCCTACACAGTTCTGCCAGCCCAGCAGCAAGAGCAGAGCAGAGAAACAGAGATCCATGTTTTTTCCAAGACTGACAACATCAGATAAAGTGCCCACTGTCATAGGCAAGCCAGCTTCTTCCTGCTTTCCCCCCAAACACAGGGCTGCACTTGAAAAATTAAAAGTAATGAACATTTTCAACATACGGATTTTTACGACCAAAAAGCTCAAAAGGAAAAAGAGTCAAGAGGTCTCTCTTCAAAAATTAATCCTGGAATCAATGTGATTCATTTGGAAACTTACCATGTGTTGTCTTATAAGAATTATTATACACGAACACCTGTAAGGAACCAGCTATTTTAATAGTACCAATGAAACTGTCAAACAAAAAACAAAGAAGTGATACTTGTGGCCCTATGATTAAGCCTGTGTCAGCTCTTTGGTTTTCATGACTTTAACACCCAGCTGTAAAAACGGCTTTCAGTAGAGGCAAGATAATTGCACCAGTACCCACAGGAGCACGGTTTCTGCTTTCACTGGCTGAAATGCAAGAGTCAACTATGTTTTAATACATGATCATCAAATTGTTTTGGAAAATAATCATTGCCAAACAGGACTACACCTTGAAAGACAGTTTGATAAATACTGCAAGACAGAAACTTGGTAGAGCACAAGAAAGAGAAATAAGAATGTGTGATGTTCTGTTTTGGCATACATTCTTCAAGAATGAAAGGTATTCCAAAGAAACTGCCTGCTAATGCACATTTCATAGCTATAGATCTTCGTAACTTGGACACCTTTTGCTTAAACACAGAACAGCATTAACAGATCTGTGTTTCAAAAGGCACCATTTGAGAGTCTTCATGCAAGAAATCCATAACCAAATAAGCAATGATTAGCCCTGTGCGTGCACGAAATTAAAAGCCCCACTTGGCTGACACAAGACTCACATCTGACCCAAACAAGCAGGAAGAATACAGTATTTCAAACACATGTTAGGGGATGTATTACTCAATGTCCTGTAAAAAAATAGCATCTTCTTTTAAATAAAAGACAGAGTTAAGCCCCAAACAGAATGCAACCACAACCCAAACCAACTTCTTCACAGTGTGTTTTGATTCTCTGGGCACAGCCAGCACCCTGAATTTTATTCTATTTCCTATTAAGTTTAAATTACAAAAAACATTACAGATTAGCTTAGAAGGCTAACACTCTTGACTGCCTCAGTACAGAATAGCAGTAATGTCTCTTAGTTGCAATAATAAGGTGATTTAATTAAACACTGAATTTTAACAATCTGATTCCCACATGCACTCATATACAAACTATGAGCTATGTTTCCTCCATAAGCATAATGACGATGGCAATACAGTCCTGCTGTAAAGACAGAAACAAGTAGTTTTTCATCCTGGCCTTTCCTACATTTTTTTCTCTTTATCCTACATTAAAACAAAGCCTCCTGATTGAGACAATCAGAAGAACATTGGAACTAGAAACACTTAAAGGCAATACATCTGACAAATTCTGTAGATTCATAAACTCTCCCCTTCTTCATCTTTCCCTCAGTCCCAAACATATGAGAGGGAAAGCTGAATACACACACAAAGTTAAATAATTAGCAAATGCCACTCTCATAAGTTCAAATATTTTTTATTGAAAGCAATTTAAAAAAAAAAAAACAACTTCAAAACCACCAGCACTGAAACGTCAAGAACTGATCTGGATGAAACTGGGGATATTTCACTCAGCTTACTGAGCGGCTCACAAGATCACGAACCCTCACTAGGAATGTGGGCATTTACTTCCCCCAAAAGAATCACTCCTAATTGTTTTTTTTAACCACTCTTTCCATTTTCTTACCATGCAGGTCTATGAACTGGCCCCATCCTGCCCTTCAACACACAGAGACAATACAGCAGCTGCCAACATTATCAAGTAAACACAGGGAGGTTTTACAAGGGGAAGATGGACAGTCACTTATACACCAAAGTACCACAGTCTCCATGAATCAACAACCAACTCCCCAAAACTTTCTGGAAGAAAAACCATTCCATCTCTGCCTAGAAACTTGGTTTAACATCAAAGTCACAGTACATACTTGAAAGCAACATAAGACATTTACTGAGGCCAGGCAAACTGAAAAATGAAACACACTGGTCAGCCCCTCAAAACAGAAAGAGAATCAGAAAGAGAGAGACTGTGCAGATGAGGCTCCAAAGGCAAGCAGGGATTTGGAAGCACTGTTCGTCTTCAGATAACTCCAAAGCAGCAAACCTTACAGTACCTGTAAAAGTACCCAGTCCCCATATCTTTCATTGCATATAAACACATTTACTGCCCAATATGCTTTTTTTACTAGAAGAAATAATTCCAGTAACCAAATTCTATCACCTTTGTTTATCCTGTAAAGTGCTTTGGATAAAATAAATGCTTCCTTGTTGCAAGATGAGGCGCTAGTCAGGACAGCAAAAGTGTAAGTCCCATCAGGCAGCCACCCTAAGCACCTTTCACACCCAGCAGAGCAGAGAGGGGAGCCAGGTGCTGTGAACTATACTGGCTGTAAGCCTAAGTAGGCACCTGCATTTGCTTAAACAACGTGGGCTGAAACACTGAAACAGCTGCCTAGACAATGCTCAGGTCTTGAAACAGTTAAGTAAGAGGGTTCCCAGCTGAGATGACAAAATCCATCACCAGCAACACCTGCTTGTATAAAGGAACTTTATTAGATTCAACTAATTAGTGGAAGTTCACAGTCACCTTTTGAAGTCACACTCAGTAATTCTGAGAACCTCAGCCTACATAACCGGTGTCAAGAGAAAGCTGTATGTCCACCACTGCAAGTACTTGTTACACAGCTTCCCCATCAATTAATGTATTTCAAATGCATCTACACACCCTTATTTCCTGCTTTACACACCTTCATGTCTTCTAAAAATAACTTAAAACATCATTTTACAGCTCTCTCAATTTATCAAAATCAAAACCATGGCATCATTAGGGAACTTCTGTGGTCTTGAACTTGCTTTCAATTTGCCAAGCCTGTGTTACACTTGTCTTTTACTGATCAGCAGACACATGTGAGATCCTTGAATATGATGAAAACTAAGAGTTTGCATGTGACAAAGCCGAACTGCACTCTAAAAGGATTTAGCAATCAGTATTTCCCCATTTGAGTTATTCTCCAATTTCAAGAAAAATCTGATCTCTCCTAATGTTTAAACAAGTAAAGCTACAGGCAAGGAAATAATCTGAAATTCTAGCAAGACTTCACAAATCAAAAATAGCAGCATAATAATGCATTTCTACAAAGATGGCTTCTATAACATGAGTAAACAATGATCGAGTATAAATAGTAGAGTGTGAAAACACAAGGATAATATCAATAAAAATAAGACAAGTATAATTTTGGAGACAGTCAGTTATAAGATTCTTATTTTATTCTTGAATAATGAAAATCTCTCAAGTTAGTAAAAAATTCTCTTCTCACTTTAAAATGCAGAAAAAAGACTTAAACAGTTACACTATATATTCAACTATAAAGTGCTGCAATATGAACATAGAAACATTTAATGTGTATCAGCTAACCACAAGAAATTACACACATGAAGTAAAACCACACAATTACAACTCTTCAGTCTCTGATCAGCTGCAAGTATGACCGTTTTCCTAAAATGGACTAGCAAGGGAATAATGCAAAGTTTAACTCTTAGTGTTTGCAACTTCCATGCCTTCACATAACAGAATAATTCTCCAACTTTATTTTGCCTTCAAAATCAAAATAACCTACTTTACTGAGCCTACAGATCTACAACCACACAGTCTCCACTGCTTTTCAAAGACCAGTGAGATTCTGTAACAGCTTCCAGTATCATTGCAAACACTGAGGGGAACAAAACCACTTTTAGCACAGAGGCTGTAAAAGTCTGCTCACACAGACCAGGCTTGGACTTCAGCAGGGCAATGCTTGACCAGTAACAATCAAATCAGCACCACAAAAGCTTCTCAGACACACCTTTTTTAAGCATTCCCACAGAGTAGAGACCTTGAAGAGACACCTAAAAGATAGAAGAGTACAGTATTTTGCATGCAGGCTTGAAGAGTTCTGTATCCCTTTTGTACTGTTTATCTTGTAGTATTTTATTAATACTATTTATTAATAGCATTTCACTTCAGAGGCAAACATCATGCTAAATTTTGGCAGGAATACATTGACAGACTATTACTGTATAATCATGGAAAGAATTACACTGACACCAAAACCACAATTATTTAGTTGTATGAAATCCAGACAGTACAGCCAGAAATTTCAGCTTTCAAAACCAAACCTGCTCCACAGCAATATTTATGCTCTTAGAAAGGATATCAGTGCTAAAAAAAGCAAGGACAACAATTGGCAGCCAAAGATATAGTGTCTGTTTCTTACTCTTTCAATAGAGAAGTCTCAATTAAGAGAAAGCTATGGGTCATGACCAGTATCATTGATGAAGCCACCCACTGCTAATGCATCTGACTACATTCCTCATGGACCAAGCAAATGTTAGGGAAAGAAAATAAACAAAATAACCACACTCCTGACAGCATGCCTGTAATTTGACAAATAGCAACCTAAACAGTCAGATATTGCTACCCAGTTCCAGAATAGCACCAGCAGAAGTTTAGAGTAAGACAGAGTAACCGTCAGAAGGGACTGCAGCACATCAAACTAGAAACATAAAACTCAGGAAAAAAAAAGGTGGGGGGGAAAGTAAATATGGGAGCAGTCAGAATTATTTCCTTTTTAACTCTGGGTTTTATTTTCTGCAAGACATATATACCAATGTATATGCCTTGGGAAAGGCTTATTCCCATTCATGAAGCGGTAAATATCTTCAATGTACTTTTGCCACAGGTTCAGATATCCTAGGATACACATAAAAGAACTGCCTACTGTTTTCTAAATTGGGGGTTGGGTGGTTTAAGGCTTCCTTTGCAGTATTATGACATGCTACCTCGGACTGCCTTTGAATACACAGAAACAGTTACCACGTACCTGAGGCATAACCAAGAGCCACCTCTTTAATGGCTGTGCAGGTGTCAGATATGCAGCAGAAACAAGGCATTTTCTGAAGAAGAAGGTACAACTGACACCAAAGAAGGCTTTGAGCATCAGCACTTTATGGTTCTTTAGTACAACCTTTTATACTATTCCTCTTACACGCCTTACACCTGTGTTCCCTCTCTACCCTTTTGTGACTGGTCAGTACACCTCAGCACTCCATATTTTATTACCTTCAATACTGTTCACCTGTCCTATAGAGTTGCAGCCCATTAGGGATGAGGCTGGGCCGCAGCATCATTCCCAATCACCAGAAACTGTGTGCCTACAATTCTCTCATTACAGCAAAAGCACTCAATTAGACACTTAACATGGTATAATTTTTTCCTTCTGCATTAGAATTCACCATACAGGCTGTAGGAATTCTCCTTTGAGAAGAATTTCCAAGCAGCAGTAAATTAGTCAAACAACAGCTGAAGCAAAGCCCTGCAAAACATTTCCTAAAATTTGACGATACCTTGCTACATTTAAAGGTTAGCCAGATTTTTCTAGATCAAGCATGCATTTTCCTGTTATTTCCAAGGGCTTCAAGCCTGGAAAATGCAGCACAAGCTAGTTTATCTACTTAGATAGTCTTTGCATAAGGCCAAGCTATGGCGTTCCACAACTAAGGCAAGAACATCTTTGCAGCTGACATACCTGTTAGACCAGTGCACTCAGCTAAGCAGTGTATTGAAGTAGCTGACAATATCACAAATAACTTTAACTGAACAATGCAAATGTACCACTATTCATCAAAATCGAGCTGTCTCAGAGTACACAGTACCTAATGCCCTTCAATAGCACTGATCACTGAACTAACTGCAGCCATATCAAAGTCAATGGAACTGCTTTCAGACTTAACTCACTTACTGTCAGATGACACTGGGTTACAAGGAGAAAGAATTGTTTCCCATTAAAAAAACAAAAGAGAGAGACTTTTAACAAGAAATACTCCTTAAGAAGGAAGCCTCCCTTGAATACTGATTGGTGTGTATTTGTGTAAATAAAAATTGTTACAACATTCAAGTTGCATATGAGGAAGTTCAGTTGCTTAACACATGTGAAAAGCACAGGTGACAAAAGATAAGCCAGTTCAGATCAATTTGTTTGGCAGGCTTTACAAAAGCTTCATTGTGGATTTAGGTTGTAAAGCCGGTGAACACCCTCAAAAGGAACAAGCCATAAGGACTTTCAAGTAACAGGAAACTGGAGAGAATTCCACTCTTTCAGCTCACCTTCTATAATTTTGCTTAACTGAAAGATTTGGACATAACTGCATCCCCCAGATCACATACACATGACCCAAAGGAATTGCTTAGCTGAGGTTCTGAAAAAACAATCAGTACATTTATATGAAAGAGGTAGGAGGTGACAAAAATACTAAGGAGAATGAAAATCTTTCTATTTTGCTCACTTGGCTAAAAAGCAACCGAAGTAGCCAGAAGAGATTTAGCGCAAGAGAGAACTTACACCTGTGAAAGAGGAAGCTGGACATCGACCACACTGCCGCCTTGCTCTTGTGCTGTCATCCACCCAGCACTTCAAGGAAGCCATGCTTTCCAAAATAAGCCTGAGTTGTGCTGCTACAGTGTAGGAGAAACTGAGCTGACAAGCTTGTAAGAACAATCACTTAATCAGGACCCTACTCCAGACCCAGAAGTCTGAAGAAGTTGGGATAAGGTTGCTAGGAATTGCCAAGAGAAAGAAAGTACTTCCTGCCTCCCAGACTCAATGAAAGCATAGGTAAGTGCAAAGAAACCCAGCCTGGGTACTCTTCAAAGACAAGGTGTGAGCAACAGGAAGTGGCACTAGGATGAACACCAATATCACAACTGCACTGAAAAGCCTTTTATTCAACCTTTTATTTATTATTTATAGGGATCACAGTGGTAGCTCTTGATGTGTTTCTCACATAGGCCATCAGCAGATTCAAGCACTCCATTTTTCCTTGCCATTCTGCATAGCTATCTATTCTCTAAGAAACCGACGCCCTTGTGCAGAAAGCTCAACAGATAAAAGGATCTGAAAGAGATAATCAGAGAGGAAAAAAAAAAAGATCAAAATTTAGTGGTAGAAGATTAAGTCACGGGGAAAAGATTTTTATAAGAGTTCTGTATTCAGACTGGATTGGCTGGAGGTACATGGAGAAGAGGAGGCTTCAGCTCTTTAAAACTTCAGGAAATTAAGAAATACAGGTTCTATCTATGCCAGCAGTCACCAGTCTTAATTAAATTTAAAAATCACAAAACAATTAAAGATTAAGCAAGCTGCATGCTGCTGGCAATGGAGTATTCTGTTCTCCTGGACTGTCAGGCCAGGCAGTAGTGGCAAAAAGCCCCCTAACCACAGCATCAGAAAATGTCATAAGAAATGTTGCCTGGAGGAAGTCATCTTCCCAAACCCTATTTGGTTACCATGTGTAGATCTGTTTCATACCTCAGCACCATTAACATGAACTTCAGCATTTTCTCTTTCCTGGAACACTTTCAGTATTTTATCTATGTTCACAGCAGGTACACATCACAGCATACAGTATTTTATGATTCACTTGTTGTTCTCAATGCTTTTCAATCCACATCCTGCATACATCACGTTCAAACACAAGGAATCAGACTGCCTGCACTGATCCTTGAACTGAAAGCCTGTTAGCTGAGCCAGGCTACCAGAACTTCCCTCTCCAGTATACAACTAAAGAACAGACTTCACTGGCAGCCACAAACACTGAGCAAGGCTGCACAAAGGTGGGAAAAAAAAAAAGAAGTTAATACTTCAAGGCACACATGAACTAATCATGTATCAGCAATAATTTTTATTGTGAATATCTTCTAGATAACTTATGTTCAAATGCCATCACTAACTGCATTATTCTGAAAGGCAGTGGAATACAGACGGGCTTCCCCAGGCAGGCCCAGAGAGCAACCAAAGTCCTGGACTCCCAGTTCTAGAAGAAGATAAAAGCCGGTCAATCTGTACATACTGGTGTAGAGTATAAAACCATATGAAAGAGTAAAGCATTGAACCATCTATTTATAGATGGCTATTAATTAACAGAAGTTGATTTTATTCTATCTAGTAGCCCTCCTCTTTCCAAAAGGGAGTCAAGGCAATCAAAATTCAGGCATCTTTGTATAAGTAGGATCTCTGTTTTCAGAAAACATTCTGGTCTCCCATTTCAGTATTTGTTATATTACTTTACTGAGTAAAATACCTTTTTCTCAAGAGTTTTGGATGACAATCAATTGCAGCACTTCTTATTTATATCCTGTAAAGGGAAAACACCTGGAATTATATTTTAGGAAAGCTTAAGTTTCATGCCAGAGCCACTATTAATTTGCTGCAAATTATTTTTAACAAGCCCCTTATGCCACCTTGTCACAAGCTGCACGTGTTCCACCTCCAATCCTGTGGAGTGGTCATACAACCTTATGTTGAAAAGGACTTCTGTGCAGTTCAAGATCCCTGCTGAAGACGGGGTCAATTAATGCAGGTTTCTTAGGGCTGTGTTCAGTTTGGTTTGGTTATCTCCAGGGACAGACACTCAACTTCTATAGGCAGTTTCTTTCAGTCCTTGACATCCTCATCATTTAAAACAAAACAATCCAATAAAAACCACCCCAAAACAACATATAACCTCTCAAGTTTAAAAGAAGTTTCTTGCATTTAAGTTTGTAGCCAAATTCAGTGTTCCTACATCTATACATCCTCCAACTATGATAAGGATGTTCAATGCACATGAAATCCTCACTCAATACAACTCTTAGCTACTGAGAGACAGAAACTGAAGTAGAGTACTTGGCTTCAACCAAGACAATATTTGTTTAAATGAGCAGGCAGCAATACTAATATTTAGCTTTACTCAGAAACCAAGACTATTTGTTTTAATGAGAAGGCAGCAATGCTAATATTTACCTTTAGGCAGTTTCAGCAAAGATTATCCTTGTATTTCAATGTGAAAAACCAATCCCTTCGATTTTATCCTTCTCCTGGCAAACCAACATTCTGCCTCTGGTACAACAGGCTATATTTCTCTACATCTGTTTTCCAGGTATATACATCTTCTCCAGTGACACGGATTCCCACCTCACAGTTTGATCACAATACTGAAAAAAGCTTTCAAAAACATTGTTTAACTCTTTCCTCTACAACTCTTCTCCAGGTAACATTTATTTTATTTTAGCCACAGAGTATCCAAGTTTTATAGTACGTGACTCCACACCAGCTATTCATTTCAGGGGTTTCTAATACTAAGAAATGACTCACGTTCTGTTATTACTGCACTTTGCCCCACTGGGTCTGTCTTGCTCAGTTTCATCCCAACAGCCAAATTTTAAGAAAACCAAACAACTTGACTTCAATTTACAACAGCAAATCTTGCTTTCTCAGTAGTTTTTTTCCCCTCCTCTTGATACACTTCATTGTTCGAGAAAGGTTAATGTAACTGTGGCATGAAACTTGCAAGTACACATGAATAGGGATTTGGTGTGTTAGAGAAATAACAACGGCTGTGAGCAACTGAACTTCAATACAAAAGACAGAGGCAGACCCCACGCTTTATGCTGTCTTCAGGCTTGAAGTTCTGAGGTTGCTGCCTTAAGTTTTCCAAATGGAAGCTGTATTTCACAGAATTGCAGGCAAAGGAGCAGGGGCGGGGGCTGGCATTGCTGCTGTAAGAACTCTCACAAGGCAGAGACACAACTGCTCCCTTCATCTACAGTTTGCAGTAGCCTCAGGGCATATACTGACACTGAGCTCTAATGCATTGCTTCACACAAAACTGAGCTTTGAAGTGACTGCTGAACTATCTTGGTCTACCTTACGGTCTCTCCTAAAAAAGGACCGGATGCAGATAGGCATTATTTACTGGTCACAATCCAGGGGCCAAGTGGGAAAAGTAGAAACATCAACATATAAGCTCATAGTTAGGCTCAGACAGATTATTTCTTGGTACTTCTCCAAGAAGTCAAATATCTGAATACTTCTACAAGTCTCAGTATAAGAAAGACAATCAGACTGACTGAAGTGCAATCAGACATTCTAAATAGATATTTAAATGCAATTTTAACAGATATTTAGTTACAAGGTCTAGAAAATAATGCTTTAAAAGTGTACTGCATTAGTAGCTTCCTGATGTAAGTAACAAGCCATGTTTGCATACCTAGAATTACATTGTTAATAATACTAGTATTTGATTCAAAACTCCCAGTTTTAGAGAGTAACACTTCAAGTGACCAAGGTCGGAAAAGTCCATCACGTTTATTTTGCACTGTGAAAACACAAAGTAAGAGTCATATTCAAGCTGTTAGAGATTTTTTTAAAAAGTATTTTCATTTAAACACATACAACAGGCCTGTTTAATTTAAAATACTTCTCTTTAAATGAAGGAAAAAGTGCTATGCATTACTCACAAGTAGTCTGCCAGTGAACCAATACCTACATGACACTTCAGAAATGTTTCATCCATCTAACCACAGCAACTGCCTCACCCGGGAAGTCATTTTAGCAAAACAGTGAAATGTGGTTCATCCAACTGCTGGGGTGCGAGAAAGATAAGAGAAATCTCAATACTGCAAAAGGAGTATATAACACCACTGCCTACATGCTTGGAGTCTCTTATCAGCAATGCAAGTGGTGGAAGGATACTGATTTCACCATAACTCCAAGGGCAAATGCAGAATTTGTAGAGGTTGATACATCTGCTTTGATTTAATAGACCCTAAGGCTCAGCCCTTGGAGCCAGAATCCCATTTAAGTCCCAATCATACAATTATGAAATTTGCTCTCCTTTGTGACTTCACTGTGCATACAGCAAACCCCTCCTGTTATTTGGCCAAAGGTTAAACTCACCTTCCTATCAGGAACACATTCACCCTTGCAGATACCTGTCCTCTAAATGTCCTCTACCTAGAAGAAAAGCAAGTCACCAGAACTGATTTCATTAACTGGTGCAGTTAAGCTGGCAAACGGCATGTGCCTCCAGTCTCTCACTAAACAGAAGAACTTGTATGGGCATCCCATCTTTCTCTGGCACGCTGTAAAGTCTCATGACCTCCATTAAAAGTTCCTTAATCAGAAGTTTCAGTCATGCCATATCTCTGTATTATAGAAGCTGCATCAGCCAATTGCTCCATTATCAAAGCATAACTTTACCTGAGCTCAACTCTTTCTCCATCCTAGAAAGAAAACCCCAATTTTTGTCAGTGGAAAAGAGGAACAATCCACACGTTCACGGTTACACAGACGTTCTGAAAAATAATGACTTGTCTGATTTCAACACTATGATTAAGCACGCCTGCTGTGGCATCATCTCAACTCAGCAAGGGCTGCTACAATTCAAGCAGCACCTCACTTGGCCCAAGGGCACTCTAAAAACAAAAGCCTTACTCCACAATTGCCCAAAACTGTCATGGTCCACATCCAGCTCAATACTTATCTTTCAGCTATCCTTATGTGCCAGGCCCTACAGGACATTACTTTAGCAAACACTCTCAGAGTACAGTGGCCACATACAAACAAAAGCAGGTTCCTGACACAATACAACTGTGCAAGTTCGCTTTTTGCTGTAGTGGAAAGGGCACAGTTTAAATAAGGGGAGTTTACCATCCAATTCTGTTCTACACCACCTTCAGTCTGAAGAGATCCAAGCCTTTATCTCCCACCTTGAAAGAGCATTAGTTAAAGGAAGAATGTTAAATAGACCAATACTCTTTAGCACAGTAGTTAAAATACTTGCCTGGGAAAGACAAAGCCTGAGATCTAGCTTCCACTTCAGCATATTTGTACATTTTACACAGGGTAACTAAGTTTAAAAACATATTGCACTGTTTCTTCACAGACAGGGAGATGCAAGTCTGCCTTTCTCACACAGGAAACAAAATCCAAGTCCCCCATTTCCATGTGAGGCCTCTTCAAAGAGGGATAAGGATCAAATAGTATGGTGACTTCCTTTAAAATCCATCTAAAAAAATAGATGGGCCAGGAATCCTGGCAGCAGCTGTCAAAATTATGGAGAACTACAAGACAAAGTAATATGGAGAACACAGTACTGAAAGAATCATGGTATTGTGACTACAGGCCTCTAACTTACTGTCTTTGATGACAAGAAATGTACTTCTGCCAACAACCTGGAAGACTTTCCACACAGCACCAAAGGAGTCCTTGGGAAAGCTCTGACTGTGCTCTTACTAGAAATGAACATCAAGCGAAAGTGTTAGTACACAGAGGTCATTAGTTCTTCCTCTTCTCAGACATAGTTACATGTCCTTGTCAGACAGCCACTTGGAGAGCTCTCCCCACCCTGCTATTGGCAGAGAGCTGCTAACCCACAGGAAGAGTGTGGACCAAAAAGTGTGGCAAGAACACACAAGACCAGGCTTAATGAGGCCAAACACAAGCAGCAGGTGAGTGTTCAAAGCACAGTGCAGGTTCTCTCAGACAGCAGATGAAAAGCTAGTCTCTCTTTGTGAGATTTACTCCCTCACAAAGAACCCACTGGTTCTTCCACTATAAAATAAAAAGAGAGACAGCACTGACTGTGCATTGACAGCAGTAAAAGAGCAATGTGTTTATTTTGACTTCCTTCTTCTTGCACCTTTTCACAGTGCTCATGGACTTCTCCGCAATCCATACTAGCACCTCATAGTGGATTTGCAAGCATACCAAAACAAGCCACAGTTGAAGGGGAAGAAGTTCTTCCATTTATGAAGCTGTCACTAATTAAAATGCAAGCCATAAAGAAAAAATATTGTTCCACTGGGATGCCAAACTGAGCCTTAATGGCTACTATACATTACTTACTTAAAAAGTTATACCTATCACAGGAGACACACCTTCCAAGCAGAACTCATTTGGTACCAGCATGTTCCTGGAGATAAGCAATGTGCAAGGAGAACAATTTTTTTCAGGTAGTGGGAGGTATCTACATTGCAAATAAGATGTTCCTCAAATATGAGTAAGCATGTTCAGGACAACTTTTCATTTAGCACCCAATTGCCAGCAAAGACAGAGCAATGCAGATCTCTGTGTTTACAAACAGTCCAACCAACTATCCCAGCTGCCTACTGGAAGTGTAGCAGCACAAGCCACAAACTGCACATATCAACCCTCCTTCACACCTCACCAGGTTAAAACTCACCACCATCACATTTTTTTTCATCATGTAGAAGTTGCTCCAAGTGAAACTGTGATTTCTTTCTCTTTCCATGCCACCTTTCTCCTGCACCTTCTGCTCAAAGCACCAGGACTCTGAGAGCATCATTATCCCTATGAGTAATATAGCCAAAAAACATTGGACACAGCAATGAACATACACGAATACAAAACAAGTGGCCTGGGGAAACAATTTTGTCATCCATTCAGGTTTGAGTACAAAGCAGCTACTGACTGTAAATGCATGGCTGTCCAGTGTGTCACAGTGACAAGTGACAAACATCCCTTCCGAGTGGCAAGCCTGCTGGCTGCCTCACACCTGCACTGGTACCTTCCCCACTGCAGACCGTTAGGATGAAGAGTCCCGACACTGGCTCCTTGTACTGTCTTTCCTAGGTGTGGGTCCTCTCTCAGCGATGCTCACTTCACACCTCATCTCTGTACCTGTTCAGCTGATTTCTCAGGAATTCCTGGTACAGGCTACTATAAGACAGTCCAGACACGAGACGTGAAAGCACTGCGTCCCACCTCGTTCACACCAGCTGAAGAACACTGCAGACCCCCGGGGCAGGCAAGCCCTACCCACGAGGTGGTCAGTCCGCCTCTGACCAGCCGGGGGCTGCCAGGGGGAGCTCCTGCCCGGCGCGGAACCGGCGGCACCAGCGGTGAAGGGAAGCGGGCAGCGGGCTGGGAAGGCGCCCGCGGGGATGTGCCCCGGGGCGCGGGAGCCAAGGCGCCGCGCAGACCCACGCCCAACACTCCACCGCCCCTCTCCCATGCCCGGCCCCAGTCACGGCTGCCTGCGGGCGCCTCGGGGCGGGTCGTTCCCATCCCCTCTCCCTCTCCTTCCTCCGCAAATGAACG
>WBMY01010055.1:62378-248581 GCA_013397315.1 Donacobius atricapilla | reverse complement strand
GCCCGACTTCCGGTCCGCGTGTCGGGCCGCGGGGCGCGCCGGCGGCGCTGCGTGAGGGGAGCGGGACGCACAGCGCCCCCCGCGGCGCGGAGGAGTCACCGGGGCACCGCGCTGCAGATCCCGAGCCGTCCCACTCTGGGAACGCTTGGTTATAAAGCGGACCAGAGGCTTCTGGAAAAAGGGATTTACAACAAGTATTTCTCCTTCTGATGAGGCACTGGACCAGCACGGCTTTTACCGAGGCAGCAGGTCGCTGTATGTACAAGGAAGAAGGTGCCTGCCCGTGATTTGCCGTTATTCCGTGAAGGATTTCGCATATCGGTTCCCCCGTTGTGTGCTTGGATGATGGGGCCTCTACATACGCAGATGACCGTCGTACTGTTAATTTTTCTATTATTATGCTGCGTGATCAAGAATTTCTCAATGTCTTTGAAAACCCATAGTATATTTAATAAATAAATAAATAAGCATCCTGCCCTTCAAATGGAACTGTACTCTCAAATTGTGAACACTTTCTTGCATGCTGCTCCCCACTTTCTCGGTTTAAATTCCCTCCCTGCTTGCAGCCTCACAGTCTGCGATGCATGGAGAATTGGTATTGTGTCACGGTTACTTAGCTGCAGGATGTCATCCCAGTTGTACCATTTCTGCCTCCTGTTTCTGAAGCCTTTTCTCGACGAGCACATGCAGTTTTATCAAGCTGGCAACATTGGCTACTACTTGTGCAAAATGACTTCGTCCCACTAAGTGCTTGCTTATGGATGTACAGTCTCAGATTGAGAGAGGAGGGGCACCACAAATGAGCGCCACCCTCTCAGTTTTAAAATGANGCGCAGCCACACGCCTCCTCCGCCGCGGGCTGTGCCATCCTCCCGGCGGCGGGCGCGTCCCAGGTATGGAGGTATCCCGGGGCGGAGGCGCGGCCGCCGGGGCGAGGCTCGCGGCGCTGGGGGCGGGCACGGAGGGGAGGATGCCTGCCGNTCTGATGAGGCACTGGACCAGCACGGCTTTTACCGAGGCAGCAGGTCGCTGTATGTACAAGGAAGAAGGTGCCTGCCCGTGATTTGCCGTTATTCCGTGAAGGATTTCGCATATCGGTTCCCCCGTTGTGTGCTTGGATGATGGGGCCTCTACATACGCAGATGACCGTCGTACTGTTAATTTTTCTATTATTATGCTGCGTGATCAAGAATTTCTCAATGTCTTTGAAAACCCATAGTATATTTAATAAATAAATAAATAAGCATCCTGCCCTTCAAATGGAACTGTACTCTCAAATTGTGAAGACTTTCTTGCATGCTGCTCCCCACTTTCTCGGTTTAAATTCCCTCCCTGCTTGCAGCCTCACAGTCTGCGATGCATGGAGAATTGGTATTGTGTCACGGTTACTTAGCTGCAGGATGTCATCCCAGTTGTACCATTTCTGCCTCCTGTTTCTGAAGCCTTTTCTCGACGAGCACATGCAGTTTTATCAAGCTGGCAACATTGGCTACTACTTGTGCAAAATGACTTCGTCCCACTAAGTGCTTGCTTATGGATGTACAGTCTCAGATTGAGAGAGGAGGGGCACCACAAATGAGCGCCACCCTCTCAGTTTTAAAATGACACAGGAGAAATAAAAGGATATCAAATTCTGAGATTTTCAGAATTCCATATACCAGAAATAAGGCACAAACCTTTATTTGAAAACCTAGGATCTGAGATGAGAGAGAGTTAAGAGCAAGTTTCCTTTCTTTGCTTATTTACATACATCATTCACTCTCCTGTTAGATCTGAGCTGCTTAAAACAGTGCATGAGCTACAGCCTTAAAAATTGTTCTTTATGTGGCCAGATAAGCTTGTCATTTCCAGCTTTCCTTGGCAGTCCATTCATTGGCTTGCCTTCTTCCTTGTTCTTCTCAAAAAAACTGGTGAGTTGGGCCGACAGTGTAAATCCTGAAGCTGTGATAGAGAAGCCCCCATCCCTGGGGCCTGCATATGCAGCTAAGAGCCTTTTTTTGGTTACTTTCTCCAAACAGAATTTTTCCTACCCCAGTTATCCAGTATCCCACAAGAACTATTTTTCAGATGTAGCATTTTCCTTGACTGTTATTCCCAAAAACACTCCACTGAGGGGGGAAGTTGGTTCACACCTTTCATAAGTTGTTTGATTAATCAAGTACATCAGTTGATCAATCACCTTTTGCTTTGGTTTTACTCTCGGGTGACAGGAACCTCCTGCTCTTCCTCTATTCAGAACAGTAGATCTCCTTCCTGATCAGTGGCTGCACTCCCAAGTGATTCAGAGCAGAAGACTCTGCAGTCTGTGTGCCACTTTTGTAAGGGGAGCATCTCAGCCAGACTTGGCTGAGAATGCTTTACCAGGGTTCATACTTGTATTTTTGGTCAATGGTAGTACTAGAAACAGGCAAGTGAAACCAGACAGGGTGTAGCCCAGTTCAGGTTCCAGCTGACTGAAGCTAAAAAGAAAAAAAGAAAGAAAAAAAAAAAAAACCAACCAAAAAAGCCCCCTTTAACTTGTTTAAATTTCTGTCCCATTTATAAGTCTGGCAGTAGTAGCTGCAGACACGATTAGCCAGCTACCATAATCCTGCTAGGTCTGCCCCTGGCATGCACAGGCACATTCCAGGTTTAATGCACAAAGACTGTTCTGTCACCAAAGTCTTCCAAAGTACATTTACAGAAGAGACTGAAGGCTCAATTGTGGCCCAGGTACTAGATTTTACCTAAGTTGCTCTGGTGTTGACAGCAGTTTATGTCAGACTGCAGCTGAAAACTGGACCAGCAGCCCCCAGGGACTCCAGGATTAATATTCACTGTGAGTGCTAGGCTGATGTCTCCTTGCTTCCTCCAGCACCTGCACCATGGCATGTGCTACCTTACTTAGAGACATGTCTGCCCACACCATAATCACTTTCTCACACGTCCATGTGGACCCAGCTCTGGCATCTAAAACTGGCAAGGCCCCACGGAAAGAGGAGACAGCAGACTGATGCACATCTGCACCTCCAGCCCCCTTGAGTCCCTGGAAGATGAGATGCTTGTGTGAGCATGGGTGTCCAGTAAAACTTTTATGCCCAGCAAGTAAATGGTCTGACAGAGTCTGAGGAGACACAAAGAGCAGCATGTGCAGCATTACCTTTAAAGCTACCACTGATGCCTGAAGTTTTAGCTTTCATGTTTTTCAGATTCTGTGCTGCCTACAGGTATAATTCTGAGCCTCATATTGAGTGCTAGTTAGCTCCCTTCACAGAGTAGGTAGACCCCAAGAACTGGGGGAAAGAGCACATATGTGAAGAAATTTACTTGGTACTGGTGGATAAAATCAGGTATCACTGGGAAGGAAAGGTGGAGAGCACAGCTAATTGAAGTCGAGCTGGTTAAACCAGAAAATAATGTAAAATGAGCAAAGAAGAGGCAGAGAGGGAAAAGTGGAGAGAAAATAAATGTCATTGAGAATAAGGAAGAAAGGGGTAGTAGGAGAAAAGGACTGAAGTGCATTAGATTGCAAAAAATACCACCTTAAATGTTAAGGAAAAGTGAAAAGGGAAGAGAACATCTACACACTGAAATCTTATTACAATTGAATACCACATATATTGTAGTCCTCAATGATGATCTCAATGGTTAAATGTGGATGTGACCACGTTGCCTTTGAAATTTGGAAAAGGTAACTACGTGTGTTTTATGAATGTCTTGTGAATCAGCTGTAAGTTCTTGCAGGAAGTAAGTAGCCTTACTTCAGAAGTAAGCTTCTTCAGAAATAAGAAATAGCTGATTTAAAATGCTGGTTTTATTCACTGCAGGACAAACGTATCCCTAATTTTATTACAGTAATAGCATCACTCATGCTAGAGCTGTGGTAAAAGTTGACACGATACCACTGCATTCTATTCTGTAAAGGAGTTATAAGTTGTCGTTGGACTGAGTGGAGCTCTCTTTCTCTGCATCATTCAGTGCAACAAAGGGGAAAACTGACTATTTTTGTTTTTCTGGGGTTCTTCTGAATGATCCTCATCCAATGGTTTAAGCAACTTCTGCAATATTGTGCTGTGAACTCCATTAAAGCAGTGTACAGGGATCACAGAAGAATGCTGACTACAATGCATTTTACTTTGCTTATCTGCAGCTACCAAATACTTTGGATCCTGTGCCCAACTGTGAAGTCCATGGTGGCATCTAGGGGTTGTAATATATGATTAAGAATAAATTTTTGCAAAGGATTAAAACGACAATATCTTTTAATGGAAACCGAGTAACAGGAAAGAGCAATATGTCCCTGGTGATAAGAGGAAAGGTAATTCACTACCAGGGATGAATTCCTGTCTCAAAAGAAGGGTATTCCAGAGGATTATTTCATCTGGTGAAACCCCAGCAATATGCATTAAAGATAAGATGAATATTGCCAGAAAAAGATATTCGAGAGGATTATCATCTAACAGGATTCCAGTGATAAGGGTATTCTGGGAAAACTCCTTGTCAGAAGTGGCTACAAGAAGGAACATGCATTAATATGTGAAAAAGGGACAAGATCAGTGAGAGGAAGCAGGAAGACCCCCTCAGTATCCCTCAAAGTCTGAAAATGGTATAAAAAAGACCGTGTGAGAACAGTATTTCATGAACTACAGGGGTACAGACCAGTCCAAACCCGGTTCACCCAGCACCGATCGCCCAGATCGGCGCTATTTTGCTTGTGGCTTTTTCCAATTTTACTTTGATTATTTAATAAATTCTTTTAATCATCAAATTGGCTGGTTCATTTATAACAGGGTTGTTCAAAAAACCCCACCAGGGCTCATTGGTGACTGCAGAAAGGGAGCCAATGGAGAATGAGTAGCTCATCCAAGTGCACTGTCCTTTCTGAGGAGTTTTTAGCTTATACAGGCAGGCAGGCAAGGTAGGCCCAGGATAAAATACTGTAGAAACAGCTTCTTTTTCTACTTGATGTTTTTAAGTGATGAGAGCAAATAGTTGTATTCATTGACTTCACAGAGCTAGGGAGATGTGGAAAGCATATGTTAGAGGAGGGAAGGGTGAGTCCAGGGGAGATCCATCTCAATGAAAAGTGCAGATGTTGGAGTGAGAGGAAAGAGCAGCAGATATCATGAGGATATAAGAAGTGAAGAGTGGGCAGAGACAAGAGGATGAATGGAGGGAAAGTCTCATAATTGTTTTTCTAACTAAAATTTAAGGGCATATGGAGTGATCCACAGCTTCAGTACCCTGACATGGTGACTTAGCAGGTGGAGCAGAAACAGGAGGGTTCAAGGATGGTACTGGAAAGTGAGCCTCAAGGCCAGGCCTTGGAAGATAAAACAGCACTTGGGAGCCACTTGCTTCTGAGGTCGTTCTTTTGTGACTGACAAATCTTGCACTTCTTCCCAACAGGCTGAATTTCTTTCCAAGCGGACTTTCTCAGTGAAAAATGAAGCTGAGTCATCAGTGCTTCAACTCTGCATTACAGAGGGGGAAAAATGCCTAGCAGTACTGACTCCCAGTTGGAGCTCTTTGTCTTCAGCATTTGTGGCCTGTGCCTAGCCCACAAAGTACTAACAGCCTCCTTTTCCTCTTTACAAAGGCTCGCCTGCTTACTTTTGAAGGGGTGGGTAAGACAGGTCAGACTCGCTAAATTCTTGGCAAAGATTCATCCTTGAAAGGCAGAGACCCAGTTCCTGTTGGTGCTGTCATGATGTGATTTTTATAGCACTCTGCGCAGCCTGGTGTTTCAAAGGCAGAGGCAGTGCCAGTGCTATATTGCTCGCTCACATCAATCTCCAACACTACCAAGAAATTGTGTTTCCCTGCAGTAAATCAGATGGAAGAGCAGGATCCAGGCTGAGCTTGGTGCCACCGTTTATATACATTCTAAAAGTTTGTGCCTGCGAGACTCAAGTCTGGAACAGCACCGTGACCAGGCATGCAAATCTCAGTCCTTCCTGTACTTGGTGCAGGAACAGCATGGGCATGAAGAAATGGGGACGCTGGCAGAGCTTTATGCAGCTTGGTGGGTTATGGTTGGTAGCCTCAGGCACATGGGCAGGGCTGTGGTTAGCGGGAGTCTGGCCCTTCTGCAGTATCTCTGGGCAGAGGTTGATGGTATGGGTCTCTGGGCCATCAGCAGGGGCAGAGGAACCTGTTGGCAGGCAGGGACAGCCAAAGCTGTGGATACCTTTGGGGCTCAGATAGAGCAGCCAGGGATCCAAGCCAAGCCCTGACTCTGAAAGAAATACTGTTTTGTTAGAAAGGAGCATGGAAGTGACGGTCTAGTACCTCCCTGCTTGTGGTCCCCAAGCAAGCCAGCCCTTGGTGCAATGTGTTCCTCAAGCACACGGAAATAATTAACAAATGTTCCTTTGTATCTCAGCCAGCACTGGAGGTATCTAATTATGGACATTGTTTCTGTAAGAAACACCAAATAAATGTCCCTTTTCATTCCCGGAAGGGAGTAAAGAGCCATGAATACAAAAAGCATCAGGCCCAGCGATGTGTTAGCATATGCAATTACAGCTTTGTCCCTTACAGCTTTGTGAACTGGTGCTAACTGGACTGGAGCCACTGGAGTTAGAACACTTGAGAGAAGAAACAGGTTTGTAACTGGAAGGAAAAGGAGAATTCTCTATGCATGACTGATTAGAAAACACTTTTGCCCAACATGATTATTTCAGTATGTACTTGGAGTCATGAGAACTCAAAGGGAGATGTTGGCAGCTCTTTGAGAAGTCTAGCAATAGAAGTTCAGAAAACTATAAAAGCTATAACTTTGCTAGACCTGACAAGCAAGTTTGCATATTTCAGAGAAGCTCACAAAGAGAGAAGCTAAATCCCAAATATCCAACTCCCTATGAGCGTCTTCATATGCAGTACTTCCAGCAGGATAGCAGTGATACAAAAATACACCATACAGGATGAATGCTGTCAACTTTCAATTGATATGTTTGAAAAACCACCAGAAATTTCTGGGCTTGATGAGAATGAGAAACATCAATATAAAAATGTGACTGATTAAAATATTATTTGTTGGACTTGGTTTCTTTTATTCCTGAAGAGAGTATCAGAGAAGGAACTAAAAGTTATATGATAAGCCTTGAAAGTCTGCCTAAAAAGAGACAAAAGAGCAACTACTGGAAAGCCAGGTTTTTCCCAAATGCCACAACTCGTACAGATACATAGACAAACCCATGTATCTCCACCATGGCCCTGATATGTATCAAGATTCATCTTTTTATTACAGACATTTTCTTTATGGGGAGTAAGTTTCAACAATGCAGAGTTTGTACCCCCATTGGAATTGTTTAGTCCACTCACTAATGTGAGTAAGGACATCAGGGACTACTGCTCTGGAAAGACATCAGAATACAGTACCAGAGCTCTCTTCTTTCTTACATAAGCTCTTCCTTTTCTTGGCCTTACATAAATATAGTCTAATATACACCCAAATCCTTACATAAATCTTGTCCAAAAGACTTCTAATCAGAAAAGAAGACAACAGCCCTGTATTTCTCACACTATAAAAAAGATGACCTTGGGAAAAACAATGCACTTACAGTGCGGCATGGTGTCTGTTAAGAGAGTTCCCATTAAACAAGTATTAGCTATTCAAAGAATTAACTGAAATGGGGTGGTAAGTCAGCATCTGTTCCTTGTCACTGAACTCAGGGCTATAGAACAAAGAAAGAACTGAGTCATAAAAATTTTAGCAGGAAAATGAAAAGAAATCCTGTCTTGTAGTTTGGATTAATTTCTTAGAAGAAATATCTGGGTCAAAATACCTGTGGTTGCTTTTCCAAATTGTCTCCCCACTCAAAGAACACATGAGTAGAAGAATGTAGGAGGCACAAGATACAGACCAGAGAGGACTCTGCTTTTCTGGAACTGTTGTTTCGTAACAGCAGATGTATTTGGCTAGATATATGTGATTCACACTTTTAATGTATCCTTTGGCATTTTATTTGTGGCTAAGTGTAAGGTAAGAATTAATGCTGTTGTTTTAACATGCATATTTCAAGTGGGTAAAGGCTGTCCCACAGCCTTGTGTGCCTGCGACTTCTGTGATTAGTTGTGACCGAACCCAGAAGAATTATACACAAAATTACTTCTTTATTACCCCCATTACAATGCATTAACTGTTTGCTAGGTGCTGACAGAGTCAGACCCTGGTAGCCCTTGTTTTGGTTTTTGTCACAAAGAGTGCTGGCTCTGAACCAACAAACAAAACATGCTGGAGCTGGTCAAAGAAGAACGTGGGTGCCAGTGACAGGGAAATGACAGAATTCACATTTCCTTGGGACTAGAAAGGGGCAACACTATGGTGAAAGTCAACAGGATTTCAGGAGGACAGATTTCAGTTATCCAGAGAGCTGTTGGATAACATTTCCTGCAAGGCTGATCCAAGGAAAAAAAAGGAATTTAGAAAGAAATCATGTACCATGAAAGAAATTATATTAAAGGTGCAACTGCAAACTTTCCAGGTGCAGGCAATGGTCAGGAAGCAGAGTAAGTGACCAGCTTGGTTATATCCCTTTGATCCCTAACATGGGAGGAAATTATACAGGAAGTAGAAACTATATCAGAGTACTAAAAGATTATTTTCAACAGCACACAAGAGCAACACCAGATAGGCCAGTGAGATGATAGTCCTGGCAACTATTGTTTGTGAAATCCTTCTGTCTGTGCATTAATAATAGAAAAACAGAGTTAATGAACTACTCAATGGAAAAGTAGTTATTAGCAAACAACATTGAAAGATAACTCATTTAATGTTTATTTGCTGAAATGTGACTTACAGTTAAGATCCATAGCAAAGAAATGGATCTGTGCAAGGTGGTGTTTTCTTCAACAGTCTAGAAGATGGAATAGCGGGATTTCTGTGAGGCTCAGTGGCAATGTAAATAAGTTAGATTAGAAATAAAAAATATCTCCAATAAAATGATCTGTGGGAAAAAATCATATTCATTCAACAGGGACTAATTCAAAATAGTGCATTTTGGCAAGGGAGTTGCAGAACTAATCAGTTTAAAAAACACAGGATAAGGAACTGTGATGTAGAAATAAGTACAAAACTTTTAATGGAACCAACAAAAGCTTATTGTTGCTGAAATGAGAAAACACAGTACAGATACAGATGAATAATCTATAAGTAGGTGAAGTAATATTGATGCATGGTTTAGTGTTAGGGTCTCAAATAGGGCACTGGGTTTGTTGCAGAATGTTCAGAAGCTGGAGGAAAACCACAAAAATTATCAAAATCCTAAAAAATTTGGAAGCGAAGTTTGGAAAAAAAGTAGAGTCTTTTAGCATAGGAGTTAATGATACTGTCCATGAAGGAAGTACCAAGACAGTCTTCAAATGTGTAAGAAGCTGCTACAAAAAATTTAGGGAGTAATCCTTTTTCTGTCTTCTTTATGGATAGGGCAAGATATAGTAGAATTTTAAGGTTAAGAATATACAGCACTGGAATAGATCTGCATAGGCAGCTTGTGACAGCTTCATAATTTAATTCCCTGATAACAGACTAGATGAATATTTGTCGGGAATGATCTGCAACTGTTGCCCCTGGCCTGGATGAGTGACATTCTACTTGATGCTTCAAGGATGTTTTCAGCCTTACAGTATTTTGACAGGAGTGGGATCTTGACCTCCACAGGGTCAATACCAAAGAATCCCACTGAATTTCCACAAGTCCTCAAGTGCCAGGCAGGCTCTCGTAAATGGCACTAGCTAATCCTACAGCAGCCGAAGGTTTATTGTGCTCTCCTGCTCTTAGTGGGCTCTTATAGGGTTACATAGGTAGCACAGCTGCAATCTGAGAGTGGGAGACTGAGTCCTATAGATTAGTCTTGTCTCACCCAGGTCATCACTTCCCCGTTGCTTGACACCACACTGCTTTTTCAACCATAAATTTGATAGCTGAACAAACACTTGTGACAAGCCCAGTTTGAGGGAGCAGCACGAGTGAGGCTGGGAGGTGAGGGCTATAGCCAGGCTGGCTGGCCAACAATTTCACTGATGAGGAATGCAGTACTACAGCACCAAGAAACAAAGGGCAGAGCAGGTCCTGTGATAGTAACCAGGGTTAGTCAAGTCTAGTTCACCAGGCAAATCTGTAGCAATGAGGCAAAGCCAAGGACAAGCTAGAATGTCAAGTCTGCAAGCCAGAGCTAGTGTCCAAATCAGAGAGGCACATGGCCAGGCACAGGGATCATGGGTGAGTGCCTTGGCTTAAACAGACCTCCTAAGCTGAGGGGACCAGACCCCTACTTCCTCAGCTTTTTTTCACCTGTTTCCTTCCCCAGCAAGGGAAGGTTCTGCAAGGGCACCAGATCTCAGCTGGCCTCAGGGACCAGCTACCAAAAGGCCAGGTAGGGCAGTGCCTTTACAATACAGACAAAAACATTTGCCACAGCAGCAAAAAAAACAAATTCCCCACCACTCAGAATGACAGATCCAGATTGCATTTTAAAGGATAACCAGGAGCTGATGAAAGAAGGGCCACTGATAAACCACAGTTCGAGGGAAAAAACACCAAAAACATATTTTCAACCTCAGTGGCTGGTTTTAACCATCTCATACTCTCAATGCTGTTGCCATAAGAAATGAGGGTATGTTGTTTAGTTTGGTTTGGTTTGGTGGTTTGTTTTATGTTTAGTTTAGTTTCGTTTAGTTTAGTTTTGTTTTATAGGGCAGATTAGCAGGGATATTTCTGATACCCTCCTTTCTGGCTTCTCTAGGCTCAACAGATCAGATCTGCTTACGACAACGTTCCTTCCAAAACATTTTCTGTGATGTAGAGTCCAGTGCTACACCCATAACCTCCCTGAGTGTAATTGAGGTTGTCACCACTTTTTACTCCTGCAGCCCCTTTGCCCAGCAACAAAGTACCACCAAAGAATCTGGTTCAAAATGTTCAGTATTTTATTTGTGTTCTGCAGTCACTACATGATTATTGAAACAAAAAAAAAATTCTTGGTTAACTGAGGAAAAAATTGTTTGGCAAGACTCAAGCCATTGTGCTAAAGTGTTTGACTATAGCTCTGGTGACACAATAGGCCCACGTGTGCAAGGAAATGATGGCATCAGCAACATCCCACCTCCAAGTCTACCAACAAATCTGGCAGTTTTGGAGACTATAATTACTTGATCATCTTTGTCAGATGCTTTCACTGACTCACTTGTTACGGACTATGAGGTAGTGTCTCTGCTTTCTGGATCAGATTAGCCATTGGTGTAGCTGACCCAAATGGTTAATAGAAGCATCTGCTTAATTCTGGTGGTTAATCTTTGAATACCACCCTGCTCATCATCCAGCCTGTTCTTTTTCTTCCAGGGTGTTTCTGAAGAGCTGTCTCTTCTGGCCAGGCAAGGAGCAATTGTACAGAAATCCCAATGGCTTGGGTAGAAGGATGTGCTTTTGCAGGCATGCTCTGCCTTTCAAACCAAACTCAAGAAAAGTTATTTCACCTGACTTCAAGAAAGTTCCTCCAACCACTTCAGGATGAGCACTGTGTTAGCTTTGGGGAAACAAGAACTGAGGGACAGAAAGAAAGACAAGGAAGAGATATACAGGAGAAGACTGATTAACCAAGATGGGGCTTCTCTGTCACACATACAGGGACCACATCCAAAATTATAAACAGACTTTATTCTCCCTGGTGGCAAATGAACTAGCATTTATTTAAATGCAAACATGTATCAGGTCAGATATTGTCTTTCTGAAGAATTGGGTGGGGCTCACAGGACAGAGCCTCAGGAGTGGCTTCAAGCTTCTTTGAATAAATCTTGCTTTTTTCCATTCCCAGCATCACCTCTGCTTCAAACACGTAGGGATGTTTCTAGTTGCCTGCAGGCAAAATGGCACTGGAAAGAAATTTGTTAAATTAGCACTTCTTGCTGCCAGAATACTTTTTGACTGCAAGGTGGGAATGTGAGAAACCTCCCACTCTGCAAATGGGGCACATGTTCGGCTGCTATGCTCCACTGGAAAAAATCTACTGTAATTTCAAACAGAAACCACAGAGGTCTGAGAAAGCCTGTAGGAGACCCCTGGAACTTTTAACCAATTTGTTAATGTGTTTCTAAGCGGTTGGACTTTATGTGCTAGCCTGCATTACTTGTCTAGCAAAGTCCTTATCAGGATATCCAACCAAACTTCGCATTGACTAGGATGAGATGGCCAGCAATGCACACTATAATAATGTAAAGGACAGGCTCTATGCAGAAAAGAGCATTTAGATTTTTTGGTGGTCTCCATTTTTCCAAACAGGATTTCACACCCACATTTTTACCGTGTTTTTCTTTCAGCAAATTTCTGGCAGGTGCAATCTTCAGCCAGAGAAATGGAGACTTCACTTAAAAATAGGAATCGATTATTTATTATTTATATAATAAATAATGGGGTTATGTTTATCATCTTTTCCATTATAAGACAGCAAGGTGTCCTTTAGGTTTATTCTCCAAGAGTCTCAATCCTCAACACAGCTGGAACAGTCAAGGCTTGCTCTTTGGGTTCTGGTGTCTGTACGTGCTTAGAAGAATTGCAGGCCTGGACTCTGTATCACACCTGCAGTAGCAAAAATAGTGGTCCAGATTTATCACTTCCTGCGCTCTGTGGGCTTTGAATCAGATTATCTCAAGTTCACTAGAGAAGTAATCAATGAAAACTACAGTAACCAAAACACTGTTTGGCAGGCTGAATAAAAAGTAATAAGTAGCCTAATTTCATCAACCCTAACATCAGTGTAGTCATTTAAACACTGAGCCTGTGAACAAGAAGGTTGGAAGCAAGCTACTCCAGTCAATGGAAAGACATTCACTAAGCTAAATGGCTTTGTATCAAGCTTTTACTGGATAGAGCTATAAAATATTTCCTCCAGAAGTTCTATTTTAGTCTATCCACACTGTGGGGAAGGAAACTAGAAAACAATGGCTGGCCAGACCAGGAGAAAATACATAAATGTGGGCAGTGGAAACACAGCAAGGTAAAATTTCATCAGTATATAGCCGAAGTAGATCAGTATACTTAACTATAGCTTGAAGACTGCTCTCCAGTGGCTGTTCAGTTGTACTGATTCATAACTCCGCATGGCAGTTCTGCAGGGTGCGTAGCATTTCTAAAAAAAAAAAAAATTAAAATGAATCCTAGATGAGATATTGTTAGAACAGCAAATTAAAGCTGAAGTTCTAAAAATATTCTAAGTATAAACTGTCAGGCATAAGGCATCTCATTTCTGTTAAAAGGAGAGTATTTATATTGAATCTCTTAAAAAGAGCAGTCAATTAGCCTGCCTAAAAGATGTTTGTACTTTTGAATCTGGATATCAGCACATAATATATTTCTAGTTAAATTACTATGTAACATAATTTATTGTATTAATAAAACACAAAGGATTCAAATCAACTTGTACAATGCCAAAGTGTGAGTGATTCACTCTTTCAGTCTGTTGAGTTTGAATCTTGTTTTAACAGCAGCCATGTCTTTTTTTCAGCTAGAAGTGGCTTATATTACTCTGTTAATTATGTGAGCCTTTAAAACTGTGGTTTGGAAAACATTACACATCTGAGGTATTTGTGCAAATTAAGGGATTAATGACAAAGAGCTGTTTTCTTTGTTTTTAAATGGGGTCCTTGAAAGGAGTGTGCCTGCATGAGGTGGAGCTGAACCTGGACTGGTGTGTGTCTGTGTGCATTCCCCTCCCTCCTCTTTCCCCATGCCCTCTCCTCAGCAAGATACAGATCATCTTGTGAGCCTTGTGGGTGACAGCTGGCTAGCAGGTTACCTCCTTGCTCACTTGAGCATCTCCTCCAAGCTAAAACCTAGTTCTTGGGTGCTAAAAAAGAACCTATATGCATCAACATATGCACTCAATTGTGCAAATAAAAGTAACAGCTTTGTGTCTCTTTATCTTTCAAAAAAGATTGCTTGCCTTACTGGAGGCCAAAACACAAACTGCTTCAGTCAAATAAAAGTTATTGAGCTCAACAGAGCAACTAAGTAAAATTTAATGGCCTGTGACTTAGAGGTTACACCATGTGATCTAGTCCCTTTTGGTTTCCAATTCCACAAACCTAAATGGAATTTAAGAGTTGTTTTTTTTTTTTTTTTTTTTTTTTTTTTTCCTTCCCCTTTAATTAGCGCATTGGTGAGACTGGAGGGGCCTATCTAGCTTCAGCCACATGTAGGTGTGGATGGATGGCTATATTTTCATTGGGTAAAAGACTGCCCTTCTGCATTGTGTTTGGCTTAATTTTTGAGGTGGCTGGATATCCAGTCCAAATACAATTTGGCTCAGAATTAATTTCCACTTCCTATCCTTCCTTTTGCTTAAACAAATATAATCCAAGATTCAGCTTGCAGAATTCCTGGCTTTGTGGGCAGGGTTGCAAGGCCATTCAATAACCAAAGAGCACAGTACACAGGAGCACACAAGATGTATCCAGAAATTCTTTGGTATAATAATCTGACTCAATACATCCAGTCAAGAAAGTTAATAATTATTTCCAAGTAGCTTTTGCCAGACAGCTGTGCAATTGCTTAATCACTTATGTGCTGACTCAGGAATGAGACCTGAGAGGTATTACAGAGAAGATCCCTACAGAGAAGAACATGAAATAGATCAAAGCAGATATTGAAATACACACTGTCATAGTTCCAAATGTACCTTCCAGGTCAAACTGACAGAGAAAAAACCCTAGAAATAATGAACTTGGATTTTTAAGCAGCCATCAGAATTCAGCATCTTACCTGGGTCTATTCAGCTCTTGAAGCCTTATTTCTGATAACTTTGTTCAAAGGCTGAGAAGAACATATTATGTGGCAATCATTAAGCATCCAGCTTGGCCATAAGGCAGAATTTGCCCAAGAAAAAGCCTTCTCAGAAATTAATGGGATGCTTTGTTTATGGAGCTGTTCATTCATGGCGGTTCCACCTACTTAGCAACAAGTAAGTGAAGAAAATATTTGAAGACTTGTTATCCACCACTTGTGCCAATATATGGTCTCTACAGGACAATTTACTTTGAAAACTTCTGTGTTAAAACTAGTACCATAGCATACTGAGGATGACATAAGCAACACCTAACATTTGCTTCAGTGTGGACTTCTTTCTAAAATGAAGGCCAGATCATATTTTAAAAATATCCCCCAGAATTATCAGGACTCCCTTTAGGACTGAGCCCTGTGATTCAAAGAGAGTATTGTGCATTTGCTCCTTGCCTTTTTTCAGGTGGAAATAAAAAGTAATTGTAAAACATTCAAGATCTGCCAGAGAGATAAGGCAGCTGTAATTTTTAGTATTAAAGGCTTGCTGAAACTTTCAGTGTTCTGAGTAATTCTGTGAAGTCATAGAGGAAAAGAACTGTAAGCCATGGCACAGGAAGGGTAAGGTTTGGGAAGCTTAGAAATTTCTATTATTTGCAAAAATTAGTAGACTGCATAGTCTTTATTGCTAATATTGAGTAGCAGCAAGTATGAAATATCCTTCCATTCCCTGATTTTCATCTCCAGACTATTTTTCCTTCCTTCTTGCACTGGTGCCTCCTTCTATAGCAGCAACTGGCCCTTGCAACAAACGCCCCCCCTTCCTGCATTTTCCTTCCCATGTCATGAATGAGGCACCTACTTTGTTCTGCAGGGCTGGGTAGCTACCCTTGCAGTTCCCCTTTTAAGTGACTACCAACCCCTATTCTTTGTGGGAAAATCTGTCTTAACTGTGCTGCTTTTGTTGTTCATTAAATCCATCTTCCTCACGCACAGCAGGTACAACATTCCTGCTATGACTACCTTGCCTGATATAGTGGATTTGCATCCTGGTCTGTGCTGTGCTCACCGGGGCTACTCTGTCAGAAGAGAAGGGTTCTCTAATGTCCAACTGGAATGCCCTTGCTGTTTAAACTGAGGTTTCCTTTTCTAATTGCCACAGATGAAGGAAAGAGATTATTCCCTTCACCATTGCAGCAGCCTCAGTACTCATGTGCTAACACTGTAAAGGAAACTCACTCCAGGCTTTTTTAACACTGAAGAGATTGCTCTCTGTGTGTTACAAATTGTACCTGTATTTCTGCAATCCAGCACCATGTTCTCCTGCTTTGCAATAGCACAAAATGTTGATTTTCACTTGGTTCATAATCCCCAGGTGCTCTTCATCCCCTTTCTAAAGAAAAGCACGTAAGTTGCTCTTTATCTTGTATGTTTGTATGTGTCTGATGGACCCTGCATAATCTCCCATTTTTCCCTTGAACCACTAAATATCACCCCATTTTTTCCAGACCATTTCTGAGATTTGTTGGAATTATTTATCCTCCCCAACAGCATGCATCCTCTGCCCCAGCCACAAGCCTACTTTCACTTGAACATGTACTTTTTAGTCTTGCAAACTGTTTAGGAACATCTTCAATAGCTCTGGTTCTGGGACAGATCCCTGTCAAAACCCACTCAGTATGTCTAATTCTGACAGTCAGACACTGAAAACTACTCTCCAAGTGTAGTTTTCTATTAGTGAAGCTTCTGTGCTATGCTGCTCACCTTTACAGGTCATTTTGACTGATATTTGAGGCAACTGTAATTGCAGCTTTACTCCAGAAGCACAGCTTGTATTTATTTTCAAGAAACTGCCAACAATACCCAGTCTTCAAAGCCAATTGATAATATTTGAAATATTTAAATTAATAACAGTTTATTTTCAGTAGTTATTTGGCAAAGCTCTTGAGATACCTCAGAGGATTGCTGAGGTTTGTGGGTTACTGGTCTCCAAGAAATGATACATCTGTAATTTGCAATATGTATAAGTAACGTGTGACTAATGATTTCATTTTTAAGAGTGCTCAGAGGGTAAGGTAGGGAATTGATTTTCAAGATTACAACTGAGACTCAAAAAAAAAAAAAAAAGCCAAAATTAAATGCCTATATTCTGTTAAAAATCAAACTCAGAGCGTCATTAAACATTAATAAACTTTTACTCATGACATTTGGAAGAAATATGTAGCAGTTTCTATATATGTTACAAAATATCTTCTGATATCTGTGGAGAAACATATTTTATCCTTAATTTAAAAACCATATGTTGCTGTGCATCGCTCTTTCCATTCACTTTTGTGAATATTACTGAGACAATATATTCTGTTTGAGTCAGAATTTCATTACAGAACAATGTGTCAAACTAAAGCCTTCGTAAGTACATTTTCCCCCTCACAATATGCACAGCATATTAAAAAACATTTTCCAGCCATATCAGCCCTTACAATCTTTATTTACAGTTTTAAAAATGTTAAAGTGAATGGTGTAGCAAAGTGAAATAGTATTGAAAGTGCAAGCATGAAAAATGGGATTGGAATTTTTTTAAGGAGTCAAAACGAACTGCATTGGAAAGAAGACTTGAAAATACCCCAGATGGTCCAGCTGGACTGAATAAGTGATCTTCATCTGAAGACTCCACTTCTGTGAAGCTGGAAAATACTGAGATGTGACCAAGGTAGATGCAACCAAACCTTACCCCAGACAGAAGGATTTTGTATAAGCATCTTTGAAATAGTGCAAATTAATTAGGAGCATATGTTCAATGTGTTTCAGTAAAATAGCTCCTTGTGAGGCCAGCAGCCATAAAGTTAGTGGTCTTAGAGCCCTAAATGACTTTTGGAAAAGGCAATCATTTACATACTTTTTAAAAAGCACTGCAGACTTATTTAAAACATAAATAGATTTAGGCCTGAACAAATTCTTGTATAAAGATAGACAAGAACTACAAGCGTAATTTTCTTTTCATGACAGCAATGGGCTGACTGTGGAATATGTAATGTTTTCTTTCAAGTGATTTGTAATAAAGGTTTCAACTGTGTTATGCAGGGAATATGAGTTGATTTCTACTCCTGCAACTCTTTTCCTCAGGCTTTAAGGAATAAACTGTAGCTCTTTAATGATGTGCAGAGGTATTACCAGCCCCCAACTTCCTTGGAAGTTTGGTAGGTGGTGGGCATGAAATACACAGGTTCTTCAGGAAGCCTGGCACCACTGAATGCTGGTGAAAATGCTGAAATCCCTTTCTTTGAAGGGGTAGATGGGTTAGATTTCAAATAGAAGCTGGTTTGTCCTTACTAGTGGGAGGCTTCCAGAGGAAAAAGGTAATCCTTTGAAGACTCCTGTTGTTTACTGTAAGAAACTGCCACCATGGTTCATTGCTCACAGTACATTTCATTTCAGCTCTCTGCTCTCTTCCTCTTCCTCTTCCTCTTCCTGCCTCAGAAGTCTTGGGATTTATTTCTTTATATGCCTTTAGTGCAAATGGAAATGTTATGCTCTAAATCTTGTTATTTCAAAATTTCTGGTAGAGTAACATTAGCAAATTGTTATTGAATTTTAATTGAATTGCATTGAAATTGCAAAATAGCCAGAATATGCTCTTTTTGCTCTTCAGGAGTTCTGATCTTTCTCTGCTCCCCTGCAGGTACTGCATCCATCAACCACCGCAGGGAAAGACAAGACTGCAAAGTGCAATTGCCAAGGAAGGATCTGTCCCACTAGCAAATAGGAGACATAAGAGGTTTAGAGTTTCATTAGTGCCATCCTGTAGACCCTTTGCTCTTGGAACGAGACCCATTACAAAGATAATATCTGAACTGTTTTCATGGCAGGAGAAAAGGTCTCTCTCTGCATACTTTGTTGTGACATCTGTACCTTTTTGTGAAAAGATGCAGAGTTCATAGAAGATATTGTTTGGAGGTATTAAAAGCAGTTCTCTTTCTCCGAAGGGAAACATCCTTTTGCTGTTCAGCTTCAAGGGGTGCCACAACATGTGACAGACCTCTCTGCTGAGGATAGTGGCTTGGCCAGTGCTAAAATCTATGACAAGCAGGAGTTAAGTGGTTAAAGGAGGGATCATAGCCTCAGATTGTCACTAGACAATTGAGTGACAATTGGGTTTCACCCATGGGGCAGCATGTACTGCATCCTAAAGTGTGTGTGATGGCAGCTGTGGATGTGTACATTATCTCAGTGGGCAGTAATGGATCAGATCCTGGGTCAGTTACAGAGGTTCAGTCAAAAGCAGGTAAGGACAGGGCCAGAGATGGAGCTGGAGACAAGATACGGCAGGGCTCTGAGATGCCCATCCTGAAGACAAGCTGCCCACAGCACAGGTCTGCGATGCAGCCAGAGACATCCAGAAACAGGACTAGAGCCTGACACACCCATGAGGCTGCTCAGGCAGGATCTGGCTGCACAGACCTGAGCAGAAATGGGTCTCCTGTACAACAGGCAGAGGTGTGATACAGGTCCGAGGTAGGAGCTAGTCAAGGCTGTTGATACCCTGGCAAGGCTACAGAGCTAGAATATGCTTGGTGATGCCATACATTGCAAAAGCAGGATAATGGCTAAATTCCAGCTTGCAGAGTCACAGTGGGCAGGATTCAACTTTCACGTATACCCATTGCAGCTCACAGCTACCTAAGTATGGACAGCCTAAATACAGACGCAAAACAAACTAATGGCCACAGTGGGAAACTTTGGAGCTAGATGTCTTGGCAATCAAAGGAAAGGTAATCTAGAAACATTGACATTACAGGTTACTGAGACTCACTTTCCCATTCTGGAATAGAATATTGCTCTCCTTCCTGTGTTTCTTCCCCAGTTTTATTCTGTTACCTTGTTTGAAATTGATTCGAGCTTCCAGAAATGTCCCTAAGTTTCAAAACCTATACAAACATATTTACTTCTAACATTCAAAATTACTTCTAAAGTTCCTGATTTTTCTCCTCAGCTTCCCCTGTTTAAGTGTTTTCATGTTCTTCCTTTTTCTGCCACATTCTGATTTCTTGTAAAGAAAGGGCACTTGCCAGGGTGAACAGTAGTTTCCTCTTCATCTCTGGGAATGGTATCAAAGCTGGCTTAATGAAACCCTGACAAATCAGAATTTCTTTCTATCTCCCAAACAAGACATGATGCCAAAATCAATATATGACAATACAGTACTTTTGAAAGAAGGCTTACTTTGGTATGCGACACAAAGGACTATATCTTTTAAAGTAGCAAAACACAGATAAGATTAATTTGCTCATTTCTTGGGAATTACCCTTTTACAGAAAAGAAAAGTTCGTGTTAAGGTTTGTGAGTGGTCTGGGATAAAGTCAACACTACCACCTACTGGTCTCATCTAAGAAAGTTTTATTTTTCTACTTTTTCTCTTTTTTTTTTTTCTCTTCCCCCCTTTTTTCACCTTTTTCAATTTTTCTCTTATTCCTTTTTATTTTATCTGTTTTTCTTTTTGATCTTTTTCCTTTCTTTGTTTCTTTTTCTCTTTTCTTTTCTGTTATTTCTTTTGCTCTTTTCCTTTCCCTTTTCAGATTGAAAATCCTGTTCTCCGTTGCAGAATCTACAGATTCACAGACATAGAAATAACTGTGCCAGCAAAGACATACTGTTGGAAAATATACATCCTCAGAATGATATATTTGTTCTTTTGTGACCCTTGTGAGATAACTTGGGGTGCCTTGCTGCTGTGATTGGAGCAGCTTACATCCCACCACTGTAATCTCAGAGAACAAGTAATAAGGCAGAACCGACAGTGTCTTCAAAATATGAAAAATCACTTTGTGGATCTTTTTTCTTTTTTTTTCTTTTTAATCACTCCATTGTATTAAAAGTCCTGCTTGTCACTCAGTGCAGGTAAGGTAAACAGTATAATTTGGGGAATTTATTTTTTATTATTATGTGGTGACAGTTAGGATCCCTATATTTCCCAGTTCACAATTCCACAGTGGCTCTCATTTGTTCCTGAGGACCTTTTACAACTTATACCAACACACCCTGCCTGAGAAAGAGTGCCAGTATGCTGATTCCAAGCAATTTTATGTACTTAAATTACCACTTAATGGCCACCAGTGACTTTGTTTTCTTTTGTTCAAGTAGACACTTGAAAATGTAAATATGGGCTATAAAAACTAAAGGTCCCACACAAATTATTTGCTCTAATTCCCTCAAAATCATCTGTTTTGCTAGTGCAGTTGTCACAGCTGCAAGACAATGAGTAATTCTTACTAAAGAAACTCAGCTCAGCAAAAATTCATTTTGCCAAGTAACCCTAACGTATACAGGATATCTCTCACACACCTTCCTGGGCACTGTTCTTATTTTTTGCATACAGTAATTCTTCTGTATTTTGATTTTCTTCACTTTTTGTCTGAAAGCCAGTAAAAATAAGGAGATTTCAAGTATTTCAATTATGTTCACTCTTTTATTTTCTCATTTTTTAAACCCTTTAAAAATTACAAATTATTGCTAGAAATGAGGGAGGGGAAACAGGAACATAATTTTAAAATGCCCTCCCAATCTTCTGTTTATAATTTAAAAGTAACTACTATGAATGGTTCCCTATAATTATTTGTGTTCTGTTAGTGCCTATGGGCTCCAACCAGGAAGCACATGGGGACAGAATGAGTTGCCCAGATTTGCGCTGTGAGTAGAGCCAAGCCAGCCACCGAACCCACAGCTCAGTCTCAGACTTACGGCCGATGCTTTGGACCGTGCTTCTCCCCTCCCAGCCAAGAAGCACATTTCTAGAGGCCTTAATAGTCACTTGCATGAAACCAGCCACTCTTTGCTTAATGAACATGAACTCAGAGCAGAGTGTTGCTGCCTAATAAACGATTTCATTTACAATACTTAAATGCCTGTGGAAGGTGGATTAATCACCTAAGAGCCAGATTTCCAAAGTTATTTAAGCATCTAAATGCACAAAAGACCATTGACTGGGGTTTTCAGAAGTGCCTCCCTGTTTCAATCCCCTGGGATATTCATCCAACAGGTTTAGGCAACTTGGTGCTTTTCATCACCTGACTGGGGTTCTTACTGGGAAAGAAGGCCTCAAAAGCAAAAAGCAGGCCTCCATACCATAAATATGTTTCACAGCCAGTGCCAAGGGCTGATGGGGCTTCTGCACACCTTCCCTTCTCCTTTACCTTGGGGTTGTACTAATTGCTGTCTTCAACTCTGCTGGAATTGTGAAGATCCATATTTTGACCAGGTTATGCTGTCTACAATTCACTATGTGTGGGCTTTTCTGATGTACTTTGGAATTCGACATGGCCATTTTCTAACCTTTTTCTCATGGAACAGCACTGACTCATTGGATGGAACAGGCAAGCTGCTTTGCTCATGTCTCCTCCAAAGTCCTGGGTTTGTTTTCAATGTCCTGAATAAATACTACAGGCAGGATGTGACATCCATCTGTCCTAGCTTCCCACTGCCAGCTGTAGGACTGAAGACACGTACATGCTGCAGGGAGTGCTCAGGAATGCACAGGCTCCCACACTTCTTGACAAAATGCAAGCGCCCTTGGTGAGAGTGCTCATGCAGGTACAAGGTCACAGCCTCACATGGCCTTAGTTTCTCCTTCCACTTTTACAAGAAAGGAAATATCAGCTCACCATCATCTATGATGTGTTAGCATGGCTTCTTCTTCCTGAAGTATTAGTTCTATTCTGTCTTTTCTGTTTGAGTGCCAGTCTGTGTGGTCCAATGCGAATGGTGCAATGATTCCACTAAAATTCTCTAACCTGCACTTGCATTTAAAAAAAAAAAAAAAAGGAAAATAAGAGTGTACAACTTTCTCAGCATGCCTTCTGAACACTTTCCTCACTTCTGTTGGTGTCTAAGTCTGCCAGTTTGGGTGAAGTGTGTGTAACTCTGCATCTTTACTGGGTGCCCTGGGATACGTCTGCTGAGCCTGCCCAAGAGCAGGGAGGTTGCAGAAATAGCATGTGGGTTACTCTAGGATGAAAGGTATCTTAAAGCCAAAATATTTTGTTTAATTGGATAGTCTTGCAGCTGTATTAATAAAATATTGGTTAGCAATGTTTATATATACAAGATTTATCATGGTAAGGTTGATTCCAAACTTAGATTTATTGTGCAAGAAAATGAAGAGAAATCAGTCATGCTGTCAATCCAATTTCATTTCCTCGCACTTTTTCTTATGAACCAGACAGGCCCCTGGAAATATAAATTTCTTAACCAGAAATGTCCTTCAAACTTAGGCCTGATGCCAGTTTGAAGCTCAGCTTCATCAGCTGTTTTTTGATGCAGTGCTGAACTTCAGTATTACTGGCACAATTGAAAGGGAATCCCTGGCCCTTTTCAAAAGAAAGAAGCAATGCTCTCTTGTTCAAAGAAGCATATTAAAAGCCCTAAGCATGGACTGTTGCTATATAATTGGTCCCCCTACTCTTCTGCTGTGCAAGTTTTCAGCTCAGTACTTTGAAAAAAAAAAAAATATATATATATATGTATTTTGGGGATGTGCACATTCCACCACAAACCTTTCTTAGTGAAACCACAATATTTTTTGCCTTTAATTGCCAAAACCCAGGAAAAATTTTACCGGTTCAAGGAAATCCAGACTTTATAGTATAAGCATGTACAGTTATGGGTCACAAAACAACTTTGACTTAGGTATTCATTGACTTTTTGGAATAACTGATACAGTTGTGGTTCTAGATGAAATATATCAATCTTTAAAGACTGCATTTTTTATTTTCATATTTTCATCTCTCTTGGCTTCAGTGAATCTAAATCACTACATTTTTCTTTCTGGATTATAGATATAACTACCATGGCTATCTGGAGGTGGGAAGTCAGTTGCCACTGAAATGCTAAAGCAACCTAGAGGGAATAAAACCCCAACATTTAAACAATAATTTTCTTTATTTTAAATCTGTCAGTTCCAAACCCAACAACTTTGACTGCCTATATCCTTTAACAAATGTAAAATTAAATAAAAAATACTAAAGAAAGTGATGTTAATTGCTGGAACTGACACATATGAAATTGTTTAGTCTTGAATCTGACAAGGATGTACATCAGTTTTTGGTAAACAAACATGGTGGGTATTATTTCTAGACTGGATATGTCAAGTTTTATGCATGAGGGTGTCTGTGAGGGCTCATTCATCAACTTGACGAAGGTGTAAAAGGTTTTAATGACCTCCTAAATCTCCTTCCCTTGGCTGTCGTGGCGAGATGCCTTCCAAGGTCGGTCACCCAAGCCAGCAGGTTCACTTGCATTGTAAACAATCATAGATCAGACTGAATTATAATTGCTGGTGGACTCCAGAGCACAGAGGCCTATATATATCACAGCACTTTCTTGTCAGGGCAGTAGAGGTCAGCTGTGTTTGTTCATGGACGTATTAGGCTTTGGTTTTCCTGAGCTTTTGCATCTTTGACAGTGGTCCTACTTCCCCATTGTATTTGCTGTCTGGACAGGATGTTCTACCAGAGGAAGTGCTCCTTGTGGAAAAGGCGTCAATTAGTTGTCCAACTGACCCTCACTCCTACTACCTCCCTTGCAGGCACAAGATAGATTGATTTATTTAGATATAAGCTTACATTTCTTTTATAGCTTTGCCAAATGAGTAAAGCAGTGAGGCTTACAAGTTGCTGACTAAAGCAGGCAATAATGCAAATTTCCATTTCCATCATATGTCATCAGCCATTTATGTTATGTACAAGATAGTTTTTGAATGGAAGAAACATTAAAAAGGGCATGACTGGTCAACAAGGTTAATTAATTGCTGTGTTGGCAGGCAGCTTTGTTTGAGAAGGCTGTGATGCTGTAATCATCTGAGACTTTCAAGGTTTTGCTGAGGAAATGGGTCATTGAAAAAATACAGGATTTTGCATAAATTGTCTGATAAATAAAAGAGGAGGGAGAAAAAATCTTAGCAATCCAGTGGAAATATCAGTAATCAGGAATATGATACATTAAAATACATACATGTTTTGGGTCCGTTTCTTCAGAATAATCTATTCCAATGCATAGGAAAGCAAACATTAGAATACCACAGGCAGTTTTCAAAAGAGCTGTTGGTCCCTGGGCAGAGTTCTGGCAAGCAAAGGAAAGCTCTGTTTGATCACACAGCATGTGTTATGAACTGCGCTTGATTTTATGGCTTTCCAAAAAGCTGTCCAAAAAGAAGGTTAGTTGGTTGGTTGGTTGGTTGTTTCTTTGGGTTTTCCTCCCTCTTATTTTTGTACAAGGAGGCTCAACCATACTAGCATGTGTTTTTCCTCACCCAGCTGACCTAGGGCAGGGAGATATTTACCAAGAGGGTAAGCAGATCCCAAAGGCAATGAGTAGAGTGCATACTCACCGATTCAATTTGGAATAGTTGGGCTTTTGCTCACCTCTGTCTTCTGGGCTCCTTATTTGTCCCCATCTTTTTGAAATTCACTTCCTCCTTTAGTTCTTTATTGCAGCAGCAACTGAATTTGCTCTGTACCATGGTATACTTGCAATGTACAATGACAACGCAAAATATCTTTTTTTAAGATGGCAGCTCTTGGATGACTCTTAAGCATTTAAGAAAATAGGCAAGTGAAAATTTGATATGCAGGCAATGTTGTTTGAAACCCCACACCTACTACAATCAGCTGGAGAAGAAAGATCCTTTGTGAGATAACCGAAACCCATAAAACCAAAGCAGGATCTCCCACCCAAGTGAACCTCTGGGGAACAGATGTGATTAAATTCTCCCTACAAAATTCACCCATGCCTTTGGCAGTGCAAAAAGAGAGATTTCACCTGCTAAAGAAAATTCAGTCACAGCATCTTGGTCTTAGTGGAGCTGTACATGGATCAGACCTTTCCCTCTCGTGTAATGTGAGTACAGTAAGGCAACCTCAAGCACCATTTATGGTATGTATGGAAAAACCAGGCGCAAATTACCACAAATAAGAACAATTCTGCTTTCAGAAGGACTGCCAGTTGGAGGAGTTATCCTCATCCTTTGATGAGGCTTCCATTACTCAGGTTTGGATTGTTTGTTTTAAGCAGAGTGTGTTTAAGAGCTTATAAAAAATATCAGTGGAGATGAAATTATGAAAATAAAATGCAATTACTTGTTTTTTGGTTTTATATCTCATGTTTCAGTTGAAATGTTGTCAATCCTTAGGCTTATTAGGGAACTCCAAAAAGGAAAAACCACTGAGATTTTTATGTTAGGATGCAAGGCTGTCTTTACCATAAGCAGCAAAATGTGTTAAGTTTTGTAACTACTCAGAAGACATGGCAAATCCTGCAATGGGATCTGTCTACTGGTGTTTGTAACACCTTAGTGCCAGTCTCCTGAGGCAATTTTTGAAAAGCTGTAGTTTTACTTGGTTCTTCTGTGTTTATGAAAAAAAAAATAAAACCAAAGAGATCTTCTTCCCAGCTTACAAACAAACAGGAAAAAAAAATGGGTAACAGAAAGAATGGAATGAAGCTTTCCTTCTGCACCAAAAAGGTTGTCTTCATCAGCATGTACTGTGAAACAATTTCATTATATTTCTATGACATGGGTGCGTTGTTTGGCACTCTGTGATTGCTTTATTGCAAAGCTTTTTACCTCAAGTCCTAGTTAAAACCTGTGGTTTCTGCACATTCTGGACTATTCAGTGGGAGTTTTTAACTTTACCAAGATTTAATTGAAAGTAAATAATTCTATTATTTTTGCATTGTTATAACCCGAACACTTTCAGATGTCTTATTTAATTACATGAATTACTTAAAGGCAGTGCAGGCTGCTTCACGAAGATTTATAATGACTTCAGAAATTAGGTCATTCTCGTGGTTTTTATTTTTAGTTATGGTCTGTTGGGCTCAGCTTTTAAACATTAGCAGTTTTCAGGTAACTGGCCAAACAACGTAACAAGGCTCAATTTTAAGAGAGCGCTCTGTCTCCCTACGCAGAAGATCAAGATGACTGGAGGACATACACTAGTTATTTCCCTCTATGGCTCATTTATAGTGCAGAATTTAAATATCTGGAAATCTGGGTGGTTTCTTTAGACTCTTACCAGATTTAAATATGAACATTATTGTATGTGGTCTCTAGTTATGAAACCCTATACCTCATAATAAGATAAAATCCTATGGTCAGAGTGGGATGGATCCCCCTGCTGTTAAAGTCATTTTTGGAAACTCCTACAAGATGACTTTAGATTCTCAGGCCCTCTTCGGAATCACCTGAAAGAGCTCAGTCATGCTATGGAGAATGATAATATTTACAGGGACTTCAAAACCCGCTACATAAAATGTCATGGCTTAGGAATGGAAGTCAAAGAATAAAATTGATCTTAATAAGGGAGCTTTCTCTTGGGGCTGGGAACTTAGGCATTCACTAACATCAGTCATGAAATAAAATTTAAGAAATAATAAAAATCTATGGATCTTCCTTCAGCTAGGTGTACAGACTGTACAAAAATCTGCAGACTGTGTCTTCTGGATGCCCACGTGTTTGGCCTCTAAATGTATAGGCACAGGGAGCCAAGTATAGAATGCTAGTCTTCCTCTTCCGGATATATCAGCCTTGTGTGCACTACTGTTTTCTCGGTTGTCTTCTCTTGATATTAAATTCTTTGCATTACTTTAAAAGCACAGGAACAAGACAGTTTCCTAATGTCTTTCTCTGCACTTATTTTGAAAACTAATAAAACAGATCTGCTACCCAGTGCCTGCCAAGTTTGGTTCTGGAACTATTTGTTGAGTAGACAGTGCTCTATAAATACTTTTTTTTCATAGCAAGAAATATAACAAATGCACACTCTACACTGTCTACAGTTCTTTTCAACCACAAACCCATATGTACTGCTCTCTGGAGGCTCAATAACAGCTATTGGACTCTGGGCTCTTTCAAAAGCCTGGCATAACTCAGGCAGCCCTGTGTGTGCTCATATATGCATGCGCATATGCAAGACATGAAAGTATCTCAACTTCTGTTTATTGCTTGCACTTGCATCATTATATACCTTTGCATTTCTGCCTAATTGCATTTTCTAGACTTGCTTTATACCTGCTCTATCACAGAATCACAGAATGGTTGGCGTTGGAACGGACTCTGGAGATCATCCAGTCCAACCTGCCTGTTAAAGCAGGTTCATGTAGATCAGGTTGCACAGGACCATGTCCAGGCAAGTTTTTAGCATCTCCAGAGAAGGAGTCTCCACAGCTTCTCTAGGCAGCCTGTTCCAGTGCTTTGGGATCAAGCAAATGGAGCAGGCAAAGTGCACAGTGCAGTGGCAAATGATGCCTAGAGTAGTGAAAAACAACTGAGTTACATCTCAGTATTCAGGACTTATGTCCTGTGTCTGCTGAGGTAGATTCCCAAAAATAGCTCATGGAATTATGAAGTATTACATGATACTGGAAAAAAATTATGTAGCCTCCTGTGATGCCAGCAAAACTGACAGCATGTCATGAGTTTATACTTAGTAGACATTAATAAAACCTGGGAATTTCCCCTTTTATTATTTCATGGCACGTTTGTCTTTCTGAGCATCCCATGACTGTCCACCAAACACTTGCTGAGGTGTATTTAGTGAAAGAGAGTTTGATCCCAGTCTACTGGTGCACAAAGGTAATGGCAAACTTGGCGCGTGATGTGTCAACATGCAGAGGGGACCTGAAGGCTGTGCTTCCCTCATTCAGGGATGCAAAGGTCCATTTCATCTTTCTAGTTGCAGCCTTCTGGTATGCTGAAGCAATTAGTGGTATAGAAATTTGCAGGGGGTGGGGATGGGGGTGGAATTTCTCTAATGAACGGTCAATTGAAATTTCCCCCAGTCATTGGTCAGTATATTTAGAGAATTACTACAGTAATTATATTTTATGAGCATGAGTCATTTTTCTGTTTTTAAAAAAAGTACTTCAATTTACCCATCTCTTTTAGTACATTTCCATTTGGTGTGGTTTGGCTGCATGGAGAAATGTGGCAGCTGGTTACTTGAAAATATTTAACAAAGCACCAGATTCCTCAGCTCTGGCATACCTGTGGACCACATATATGGACATAATTGCAAACATCTGTCTACCCACCCATGTAACAGCTAAGAGGAGTCATTTAAGAAAAAGAAGGCTAAAAAAGTCAACTTTGAGGGTGAGAAACTGCAGAGCTACCTGTTTGTATGTTTATTCATTCAAAATATATTACCAGCTAATATTCTTCAGAGACAAATTCCTTGGCCATTTTCACAGGAGGGATGTCACAATGCAATATATTACAGTACCCCAATATATAGTCATTAAACCAAGCAATGGTAAGTTATGAAAAAAGCATGAAATTTATAAGAGCCTTCCTGTCAGTTAAAGAAGGACTTTCTGTGGTGATGTGAAACAACAAAGATGAAAATGGGAAATGTGTCTTGGAGATGGTTATGTGTGATGAGCAATTGAGCTTAGATTTTGTGAGCCATATAAATTACTTTAGCTGTCAAAACTGAGGCTTTGGATCCAAACTAACCTTCTCACCTGTAGTGAATTGTAGACTAGGGAGCACTGATGAGTCCATGCTAGTCCTGGTTTGATCCAAACCTCAGTCCCAGCTCATCCTGACCCAGGCATCCTGAATTCAGTGGTTGCCTTCAAATTAAACAATTTATAGAGTCACCTCAGTGCATTTTTTAGACTCCAAAACTGGCTGTTTTTATCATCTGTTTTCAGATCTCCTGGAAAAGAATCTTTCACAATAGCTTGAATGATCAAAACCAACATCCTTGCCTAAAATCCTTCAAGCTTTGGATACTTAGAATCTAGACCCACAATAAAACTTGCTGATATGTATTATATTCACATCAGTTATACTCACTGGCTGTCACACTCAAAGCATCCCTCTCCTTTAATCTACCTTTTCCCCTCCACTACACATTTAAAAAGCAGGATCGTGGACTGTTGAAATCCTCAGATGTGGTAGATGTGACAGAACCATCTCCATAATTCCTTGAACTGTAAGAATGGCATATTTGAAAGTGAGAAAATTCTGGGCAGCTGTTCTGCTTATGCAGGAGCAGGGAGGAAGGCACTTCTTCTTGTAGGCTTTCATCTCCTGGGTCTGTAAACAGGGCTCAGATGGGTAGCCTAGAATAGCTTCAAGGTCACTTTAAATCTCTTCTAAATTATCTCAGGATACACAGTGAGCCTAGGGCACATTCTGTAGCTGGAGCAAAAGTCATTTGCAACAGACTTCCTCCTTGCTGAGTTAATTTTATATATATATACTGCATATATATTTTGTACAAGATAAGAGGACATAGCTCATATCTCTTTCTTTCAGTGGGAAACTGTTCTTCATACAGCAGGATTCATCCTGCCTTATGAATCCAACAAGAGCTCTTCTCAGTGCACCTGAGGCAATTTAAGACCCTGCAATGCCCAGCTGACCACACAGCCCCACTTTAAGGGACTCCTGCTCCTGCCAAGGAGGCAGGGGAGTAAAGCACCCCAGCAAGGTTATTCAAACCCCTTCATACTGAGACTTCATCCATATGCAAATATTTTACAGCTAAAACTGAGTGCTCAGTTTACTACATATGCAACCAATCCATGGTGAATTACTAAACTAAATACTAAGTTTTTCCTGCCCATTTATTTTCTCCTGCTCTTGTTGTTAAGCTCCAGGTTCCCCTGAAAGGAAAGGGACATCTGTCTGAAGAAATTTACCCCGGGCAGAAAAGAGGTTGAGCACATGGCTTTCCCTGCTATGTCTCAAGCCTCTGTGAAAACCCACACAGGTGAAAAAAGATCTGTCAATGCAGTGTTATGAGAAGCAGAACATGCATTCGCAGCCCAAACAAAAGTAAAACTGAGGTTGTGGTATGGTATGGTATTTTCTTGGACTGACAATTTCTGGTTGGTCAGGGTCTGAATGGTCTGAATGCTTTGAATAGACTTCATTTGCCATTTGGGTGTACTTCATGTTGATTCACAAATGAAATAATACTGTAACATCATTACTCACCATACAACTCCAGAGATGCATAATACGTAAAATCTGCACCAAGTCAAAAGACAAGATGGAAATCAGCTCTAAGCATTTATTTTGTGGCACAATTTCTAGTTTTCTTGCTAAGCCAAAATGCTGTCTCTCATAAATGCTACACATAAATACTGTATAATGGGAACAAGGTGTCAGTTAGAGGCTTGCAGGTTCTGCTTAGTTCTTAAACTTTTTCTACTATGTCTTGACATACAGCACCACAGCTATGCTACTATTAGGCTGACTAAAATGCTGTTTCTCAAACAGATGCAGTGAAACTTAGATCTATATCAGACAGAGACATAAGATCCAAGGAAGGGCATGAAACCCAGGTGCAGATCATTACTGATCTGGTGATTGCCAGTTTCTTTGTAGAATTGAGCTTCCACAATTGTAATTTCTGTTTACATAGAATGACAGGACAACCCTCACTGTCTCACTTATGGATAACTATTGCTAAAACAACTCCAGAGAACAATAATTACACCTCTGGAAAGATCCTGAAGTGTCTAGCAAGGATTGTATCCCAAATGGACTGAAGCTGGGATTCTTTTTCCCCTATGTGTTCATTTAGTTATTTCAGATACTTGTAATTAAAGAAGCATTGGGATCATTGGTCAGTAACATGATGTCAACCACGATTTAATTGTAAGTGATTATTTCATTGATTGATAGATATGGAACAGAGTCTGTATAATTAACTGTAAACTCCAACATCCACCTATTGTCTGAAGGCAAGGGGTAGTGCCAACTCTCCCAGCATGTGTTGCACTTTGGGAACAAAACTAAAGTTACAGCATGAGAACATAACTGGGCATGAAAACCTGTATTCAGGGATTTCAGTGCAGATGTAGAGAGAAGAAAGCATCTTGCCACAGAGAACAATGAAATGCTTTCACAGAGCAATTAAAATACTTTCCTCAGCGGGTGAAAGATAATCCTGGGGGAGCAGTCAGCACATGGCATGGATTCAATTCCCTGCTCCTTGAGACTGTGTATAAATGGGCTGGACCCAGAGCTTTAATTGAGCTTGACATTTATCAGTAACATATCTTCTTTTTATTTGTTAAAGGGTACTTCCTTTTTCTCACTGGCATGTGCGTAAGAATCTTGAAGACTTTTGAGGTCCTCTGATGCCATTTCCAGAATCACAGGGTACTCCCTGCTTCAGAGCTTTCCTACCTATCTTACTGGATAGCACTCCTATAAAATTGGTATGAACATCAGATCCAATGAATGTAACACTTTCAGTTTCTTCTTTTTGCCTCTAAGTTATGAATGAAAAAAGACAGATCAGAAGGAGTTGTCTCATGTTTAACCTATTCACTGAGTGTGATTCTGACCTTTTTATAATTCTTGAGTAAAGGATGGCCCAAATGAGGAATGGCCAGTGTCCCTGCTGAGCTGAGGAATCTGGTAGAAACCATGGCAAAAGTTTTTTTTTCACCATTCTCTGTTCATCCCCTCAGTACTAAGGGGTTGGGAGGATAAGGCCAACCAGGTAGAAGTTCCCTCAAAAGGTAGATGACCAAGAGGAATGGCAGCGACAGCATTATTTGACAGAAACAGCACCCAAGAGATATATCAGCAGCAGGAGTTTGTGAACACTTCTCCACAAGTCCTGCCCCTTTGCACTGTGGGTCTTTGGACTAAATTTTGGTTTTGGGGTGAAAGAGGCCCCCCAAATGTCCTGGGAAAGATGCTGGTCCTGGGAATGGACAAACTGATTTCTTGGAAGTGTGACCTGTTCCTTGGCTGTCCAAGAGCAGCATCCCAGAAGAAATGCTTCTGATGAATTATGCTACATCATCTGGGTTTGTCATTTGTTATTAGCCTACTATACTTTTCTGAGTAAGGGCTGGACACGTCTCCCCATAATTTTTCCTCTTTTCTGTTTGGAGGCTTTATTCCACACTCAGATTTGTTCATCCACTAGTGCCACTATTTATCCACATAGAAGCACCAGATAACAAATCCTACTAAATCATGAAAAGAAACAAGCAAATTCTCAGGTACTGTAGAGCAGGGTGGATCCACTGGATTCAAAAGTATTCTACTGTATGAAGTTCTGGCCTGAACTGTTTTGGGTGGGGTCAGGATGGAGAAAATCCTCACAGGTAACTCAGTCCAGACTCCATTTCTTCTCTGTCACAGTCTCACCAATTTACCAAGCAGTCGGAATATATAGGTAGGTGGGGTGTTTTTCCCCTCTGGTTGGTTCAGTGTCTGAGTGTCCTGGTTATTAGAAATCTTATTTACAGACTAAATTGACGCATATTACATCCGTGTTATATCCTCAGTCTCTTGTGGCTAGTCTCTTTACCCTCATTAGTTTTCCAGTGACCGGTGCAAGTAATATTATTGAACCTCATACTTGAATTACTGGATTGAATAAATCAATGTCGTTAAGGTGGTGTGTCTTCTAAGGAACAGAGCCACACCGTGACACCACTAGCTGAAGCTTTGGAAGAAATAAAGTTCCATTTGGCTCTGAAAATTTATTCTAGCAGCCTGGGCATGATATTGATGTGACTGCACAGATTGCAGTTCTCAAACTAGGTCACTCTAGTGACCTACTTTCCGGCAATTTTTGTTTGTGTCCACAATCATCCTTTTGAAATAGGTGCTCTAGCTTTTTCTCCATTTTCACAACTCTGTTCCTGATTTAATACCTTTTTTCTTGAACACAAATAATCAGAATCATATATTGCATTTCAGATGAAGCCTTGAAATTGTCTTCCAACTGCCATACAAATATTTCACCTGCTACATCCTAAGATCACAATTACATCCAACTTGGGGATCATCATCATTCTACATTTCACTGGTATATCCAGGCACACATCCCTCTTCTCCTTTGTTTCCAACAGAAATTACTGTTACTCATCCCGAAGGGCTGGATTTTGCAGTGCTATCCACTTTCATTCCATTTCTATTATTTCTGTCCTCATGCTCACCCAGCTTTCTCTGCATGGTATTCTAGTTCTCCTCTGAATTGACAGTGCCTTCCAACTTTGTGTCAGCAACATATTTCAAAAGCCCACTCCTACATTTTGAGCCAAAACCACTCCTTGAGGAACTCCATTAATAGCCAATCTCCAGCCCAATACTTTCTCTCTTGACACAGAGTGCTGTCATCTCTTTAACCAGTTTTTGAGCCATCTTACATTTTCTCTCCTAATACCCCGTTTCCTTATCTATGCAGACGCTTTCTCACATGGCACCAAACCAACTGTTTTACTGAATTCAGAACACTGTATTTCCTTTGTCTAGGGAAAGCAGTCATCTTGAAGAAAGCTATTATGTTAGTCTGGCATGACCAGACTATGACCAAACCAGACTAAAAATGGTGTTTTCCATTTTCCAGCTTATCTTTCTTCTTTTCCACAAAATCTGTTCTACAGACCTGCATATGGTTGCAAACTAAATGACCCCATGATTACCAAATGAGCGTCTCCTCTTCTGACTTCATTTTGACAGTTGAGTAGGGTGTTCTTTAGTCATGTCCTCTGTCTCAAGTGTCCCAGGGAGGGAATTTCTAAGGAAGTGATGATTTCTTGTGCTGTTTCCCCAAAATTTCTGCAGTGGAGAGTAACCTGTCCCCTCCAGAGCAACTTTGATGTGGCATTTTGGGTTCTATTTCTAGCAATATAAGACTAATTCCCTATGGGCATACTGTGTCTCTCTCCACTGTCAGTGCCATTGTGCACAAAGAGAGACAAAAGGCACCGTGTGTCAGTTTTAGGAAAAATCATTATTAATCTCCACCCAGACCTAGTGCATGGATGTTCCCATGCTTCTTTTGTGCTCAATTCCTAATTACATGGATGATTTTTTTGTTTTGTTTTTGTTTTTAATTTCCTCTGCAAGGTCTAACGCGGCTTGACTTTTGGCAATTTGTACTTTTATTTCTGCACTTTGACGTCTTAAGACGCTATATTCTCTGCTGATTAGACTTCTTCTCATTCTTTTTAGACTCTCTGTCATTATCCATGTTATTTTTAAGGTGGATTTTTATTTACTTCCTTCCTACATGACCCCCTCCTACTTTTATCCTTACTTATGAAACAAGTTCCAGGTATTTTTTGGAATTCTGACTCAATGTAACCTTAATTTTAAGTAGCTGTTGCTTTTCAGCCTCTATCAAGAAGTGAATGACTCCTTCTTGAGGCAGTTAATCTTCACATATTTCATGAACCAATCATTATCACTCCCAGCCTTATTTTGTTTCCAGCTTCTTTTGATCAATGAAGAGCTTGAAATTCCTTTGGTCCAGACAAGTCTCTGTTCTGTGCCTTGCAGAATAGGAGACTCCAGAGACACAGAACAATACTGCAGATTAAAAATCACAATAATAGCCTTATTAGGACTTTTTGTCCTGAGGTATACATATTTGTATTTAGAGAAATACTGCATCTTAATGCAAGACTAAACATCATCAATCAAGTTTGTACTTCAATCACATTAACAGAAACAAAATATGGAAATGTGTCTTGCAATTCATTGTACCAATGAAAGGAAATGAATCCTTCTCTATCAAAGCTCACAGAAAAAAAAAGTGTTTCTTCTTAGCAGTACTAAGTTGGCCAGGGGAAGTGTGCTTTGAGCAAACTACTGGGTAAGAAAGTACAATTTTTACAGGGCTCTGTTTGAGAAAATAAAACATACTTAAAGAATACCTAATGTTTACATGTACTTAAGACCCCGACAGAGGTACCCAAACCCCATTCTCAGTTTTTAGCTTCTACTATAGCTACTTAGCCAAAAAGTGAAAAACTGATTGAAAGAGTTATGTCTTCTGCTGGACTGGCTGCTACAAAGGTATTGGACAGCACCAAGCATGAAAGTTCCTAAGCACTTAACATGGGCCCCTATTATGAGAGATAACTACAGATAGTAAGTAATAAGAATACTTAGATTTAATCTTTGCTCTTTACATCTAGACCTAATCCTAGAGCAATGGCAAAGGTCTGAACTGTTCTCCATCTGAAGAGAAATAGCATAGGCTAGCACACAGAATGCCAAAGGCCTCTGAAGTGTGTGCTATTTTAAGAAATGTTTAAGTAGAAATCTCTGAGGCAGAACACTGAGCCTTGCCATAGAGTGCAGCCCTTGACCAGCAGGCAGCCCTTAGCAGCTGAAGTCAGGATGGGGCAGAACTGCATTTCTGATGTTCGTAAGAATGCATGGGCTATACTCCTTGAGCTGAACAACAGAGAGGAAGGAGGAATACAGTCTTGCTTCCTTCCAGGTATGCTTTCAGCTGACTTGTTCTAGTCTTTTCCAAGGACTACACTCAAGGGAATGGCAGGAGACATCCTGCTTCCCTAAGGCGTCACAGCTGAAGTGGTTCACATGCACAGCATGAAACACAAGATTCAGGGCAAGGTTGTGCAAAAAATGAGATGTCTCACCCCAGAAGATTATCCCCTGACTTGAACATTTGCTTAAAGCATTGTTTCTTATGACATACCCTGTCTTTGTGAAGATCATTATGAGTCATTAGAATATGTGTTCCAGACTCTTATCAATAACTACATTATAGCACCCCATGTCATCATGGCCATGTTATTTCACACAATTCCCCCTAGTTAGGCAAAGCATTATCTTATCTAAGAAGATACCTAACAGTCCCTATTAAAAACAGATAGTACAGGGCAGTGCTTTTTTCATGCAATTTTTTGAAACCAAAAATAGCAGTTCAGCTCTTAAACCTCCAACAAACCAATGTTTCCATACCCCTATGGCTTTTTGTCTTCTGAATGTGGGATTGTTTTCCTTCTCTAAATGTGGAAAGAGAGCCAACACAGAAAATGCATTAAATTTACTGTGCCCTATTATATAGACACCAAGTTTTTATTTGCACCCACAATGTACATAAAAAGATGTTGCAGCTCAGACACTGGCAGTCACATAGATTTCAGAGAGGCTCCTGCTCTGACTCACTCTATAGAGAAGTGTGCTGGAGTTCATATGATGAGTTTTCTCTCCTTTTTTCTCCTCTTTGCCAGAGAAGACAGAAGCCAAAACCAGGATACTACAATTTTTTAAGCATATACCCACCACCCACTGAAATTAATGGGAGAAGTTTGAGTGATTCCCTGCTTAGAGAGAAATTAGAACTACTTTTAATTGTGCTTTTAACTGAAGCATGTTAATTCAGATTTATGGCAAGAAAGGGTAGATTCTGCTCTCAGGCAACCTCTTACAAAAATGCAATCCAGCTACTTTGCCTGGGTCCTGGAAGAACGATTTGGACTCAGGAAGGTGGTTATGTGGTAAAGGAAAACATCAGGTTCTGCAGTGTTTGAAGCTGCCTGCATGTCTCCAAGCCAGCCTGCATGTCACACTGTTTTCTGGCTGTGGGAAGCCAGTGCTGAGCTGCCACGCAGTACCTGTGGCACAGAGCACTGCAGTGACAGGTGCCTCCTACAGGAGCAAACACACTGCACTGGTGTTACCTCACTCAAATGATGTCTGAGAGCAGGGGAGAGAAACCTGACCAATATTCATCTATCTATATTTCTGACTTTATTCCTCTAAGCTTTTGATCACTTTAAAGTCTGGTGGCTTCAAAACAATGCCAGGCAAAATTCCTTTAAATTTTAGGAAACATGCCATAAAAAAGCAATGGCTGCCCGATATTTTTAATTGGTCAGGGATCATCCTTAATCCATGCTGTGAGCAGAAGCACAGTTGTTTTCATTCAGACTTTGACACTGGCTGAACTGGGGCATGTGCTGATATGTCGTATAATGCTAAACCTTAAGCCTTCTCCCAAGTGCCTCTGAAACTTGAAAGGTTTAAGCACTCATTTTTTTCTCACCTAAGGGGTGGAATAAATTGTACATCTCATCTGGCTTTAATTTCTGGTGGTGTTAGTAGAATCTCCAGCTCTGTAGTGGGGAATTGGCTGGAAACATCCCTGTCGGAGTCAGGGACACTACCCTCATGGAGATTGGTTTGCCACAGCACAGACATTCTACACGGCTGATGCAAAACACTATTTGAAATATGGAAACTTCCAGCATTTTTGCTCTGTGGCCAAGATAATCTCTCATTTCTGCCACTTCACTGGACCTGCACCGTGGAGCTTATGCAAGAGTTTAACTCAAGTCCCAGTGCGAGTCAAACAAGGCCAAATTCTATCTGGGCTGTGCCCCTGTAAGTCAATAAGGCAACACAGCTGAACAGGTGCAATTCAGGGAAGAATAAGAAACAAGCCTTAAGCCAGCACTGCAAATTCAAGGCTTCATTTTATCCCATGTTTTCTTTTCGTAGTCCCATTTTTCAGTGACTGCAATTCTGCTTAGGTTCAGCCACCATGTGCAGAGCTCATTGTGGCAGGGGAACTGCAGTTTGGACCTCATGTACTCCTAGCTCTTAAGGCTGACCAAAAATATCCTCAGGGACAACTTTGTAAATGCTCAGTATTCAGCTCAGGTGCCAGAGTCTTACAAAGTGCTCGTTATAAATCTTGTGGAAAATGTGACAGTGTAGTGAAATATCTGAACTGGAGCAGTTCTCTTCTAGAAGCTGGATTTTCAGTGTGCCATGCACTGCTCCATTTTCAAATTGTTATTTTAGGAGCATGGATTTTTATTACANGGGGGGGCTTGTTTTGTTTAGGGTCTTTTTTTCCTTGAAAAAAAAAATTAACCCCCACCTCATCGAACTGATTATCTTAGAGAGGAAAAACATCAAGTTAGTTTCCTTCATATGACATGTCAAGTGGACAAGCATCTTGCAAGCCAAAGACATAAACACTAATTCACCCACATAATTTTATTACTGACTAAAATAAAACCATATGCTGTTTCTGTATCAGTGCCTGAAAAAATTAGTTCACTAGATCCTGGCACTATAAAGTGTCACTAACACTTTTGTTCATACACACATAAAGTCCAATGAAAAATGGTAATTCTTATTTTCAAGGAATAGAGGAATAGCTGGAAAGCAGTTCTCCCAGAAGAGAAGTTACTTCAGCTGTTTGCCATAACTTCCATCAATGTTAACTCAGAAAACGTTAAAATTGTAATGTATACAATAAACTAAATTTTATAGGTCTTATTCTATAGAAAGGAAAGTAAATGAAAATATTCAGATTAAGTTCAATGGATTTTGGAGCTGTCTCTGTGCTTCAACCAAACATTACAGATACAGGTTCAAATGCTCTGACACTCTGTATTTCTCACAAAACTTAGAAATGATGCTACCTAGTTTCAGGAATAACTGTATAGTCAATGTTGCATCTATCCAGAAGACAAATGCTTCCATCTGTTTAAAAGAAAGACATTTTTTAGTTATACTTACATACTTTTACAAGAAGAAAGACAGCAGAAATATATGAATTCTGGCTACAGCGCTATTTTAAAAAACTACTGGTATTTAGCATGGTTATATTTTGATAGAGCAAAATATCAGTTACCTACAAAACCTGCTATCTCAACTAACACATTTGAAAATAAATGCCATTATTTATGTAGTATCTTGTCATGCAGGGATCTTAAAATATTTTACAAATAAGAATTACATTGAAGTATTCTCTCTTATTACCTCCACTTCTCAGAGTGAAAGTGAGGTATTTAACTCTGTTGAGCAACTTGCCATGTTTGACAAGCAGAGTCAGAAATAGGGTCTGTAATGGTATTGCCTTACTGTCTTTTTCTTACATGGTATTTCCTATCTCTTTCCACAGGATCTGTTACTTAAGATCACATCTACTACTACTAGAAACAGCTGCTTGTGCACAACACCTTAAAATTACCTAAAAGTCCATGAGACTGACAGCTCTGGAGCAAAAGCCTTCATTGTTTCAGCTTAGGAAATGAAATGCAACAGTCAAGTTGTACATCATGTGGGTGAGGCACTGTAAAGCAGCATCACAAACAGCTGCAGGGCAATGCGGCAAAGCCAGGCTAAGATTTCAAGCTGCATAGCTTGGCACCCGAGGAAGGGGTTGGGATAAGCTCAGTCTGTAACACAGGGACCCATAGATATGGAAGTTGACCAGCTCTACTCTGATGCTCAGGTGGCTGCAGATCTGTTTTATGTCCCCACAGCACTAAGGGGTCTCCTCAGCTCTGCCTTTGGCAAACCAGGTGCTCCTCCTTCCTCAGCTCTCTGGTGCCCCTCAAACCAACCCCAGACTCACACACGCACACACACACACGTGCCCTTCATTTGCTCAGGCTCCCACGAGCATCAGGAGGCCAATCTGTACTGAGTCCATGCACTACAGAAAATTGCCTCTTTTCAAAGCTTCTCTAGGACTTTTAGTCCTCTGAGGCTAGGACCTATCGGGTGAACTCTTTTTTAGACATGAGCAGGTGCTGCCCACTGGCTCCTATGATTAATAGTGCTGTCCCTTGATGGCTGTGTAGTAGAGAGGATGAGAGATGTCCTTTCTCACCCCAGGCACATGTGGCCATTGCAGAAAGTGTCAAATCCATGTGTTTAAAGCTCATCAAGTGCCTGTGGGCATTCTTTTAGGGAATAATTTTGGATGCAGCATGTCAGTTTGCTTGCCATTTGCAGTTGGGGAAATGCTGGTGTTATCTTCACTCACTGCTTCACACTGGCTCTGATGACTTCTGTGTGTGTCTGTTTTGCCTACTCGTTCTGAGACATCACTGGCCTCCACTCAAAATGAGACATGTGATGTTTAGGTATGCATGACAAAACTGTCAGCATTTTCAAAATGAAAATAAGATGTCCAAGAATTCAGGAAAATTTATAAACTGTAAAAAAAACCAAATCTGGATATTTTCTGAGCCAAAAAGACACAAGACAAGTCCTATTGACAGGACACAAATATTTAGAATTTTCATTCATAATAAAATGTTCACTTATATAACCAAAGTCAAAAGAAAACCACACAAATTTTTCATTGCAATTATTTTAAATAAAGTGTGTCATTTTTTTCTCAGCCTGATCTTTGGCACCAAGATAGAATTTTACTTGAAATGGAGCAGTAAAACACAATTAGCCTTTTTATTTAGCAATGTTAATTTCAAATCCATTCAGCTCTAATAAAAACTTGTGGAGTTCTTGAAATGACAATAAATCACAGATTAAGATGCCTAACAGAAACAAATTCTAGTTCTATATTTTTACAATATTTGATATTGTAGACTTTCTGCCTGTTCTTTGTTCTCCTCCTCAACCCTTCATTCCCTCAAAAGATTTGATTAATGCCACCGTGGTCAAAATTTCATTACCTTCCATTTAACCCAGTGGAAATAAAACCTGTCTTGAGAAATCTGGAATATGTGAAAAATCAAAGTTTGCTTTTTGATCTTTTACTTTAGGGTGTTAAACAGAAACTCCTTTTCTATCAGAAGCAACTACCTTGATTTTTTAATTTATTTTTAAATTTTTTTTTAGCAACAAGGAATGGAAGATTAAAGAAACGGGATATGGTTTATAAAACTTTTTTCCACGGGCGTGCCCTATATGACAGACTGTGTCCCTGAAGCACCTTGGCTCTAGTGTAGTAGCTGTGGGTGTGGTGATTATTTCCTGGCACAAGGAGGGATTTCAGGAAAGCACTGGCTCTGCCTTCTCCACCCAGGCAGGTTCCTGACCTCTACTTACAAGTGACAAGAGCCCTCATGTGCATAAATCCTACAGAATCCTTTAGGCAAAACCACTCACAGTGTTTGCATTGTGGGACTGTTCTCTCGAAAATATAAATGTATGCATAGCATGCCTGAGGGTACCCAGTTTTGAATTATAGAGTGCCTTGTGAGCAGTTGTGGCATTTGGTTTGAAGACACTCCCCCTGCCTCCCTCCCCACTTCCCTCTTCTTATTTTAAATTCAGCTTTTCAAAAGCTTGTTACCAAAAATATTCTGATAGATCTGTGGTGGTGCTGACTAGCTAGAGCTTTGCAATAGTGAGTGAAAGACACTTTATAGACTTCAGCTCCTTCCTGGAACAGCTACTTTTTTCCTTTCACTTTTTTCCCCCTCTTTTGGAAGATACACTAGAAAAAAAAAAAAAAAAAAAAAGAAAAAAAAGAAAAAGAGTGTATGGATTTATTGCTCTATGGGGCTATTAGATGGGTAGCCACAGAGATCAAAGTGCTCTCTCTGCTGAACAGGTGTGGCATGGAAAGTGCCAATTCTCTCCTTTCTAAGCCCGGCACTGAGGGAATATAATTTTTGAACAAGACTTTACACAACCAAACCTGGAGAGAACCTGAACTAAAAAAAGTTTCACTGAATAGGAGGAATGGACACAGGAGCTGTGTATCCAGATCAGGCTTAGATAGGTGGTCTGACAGAGTATTTAAGTAACACTAAGCTAATTCTCGCCCCATTCCTTTCAACACATCTAGCTTCCCCCAGAATTTTTACAAGGCAACTTTGATGGTAGTAAGCAGATCATTAGAGAAACTATTTACAAGAGCAAAGGAGACTATTTACACACTACTGTGTGTAGTGACAGGACAAGGAGGAATGTCTTCATACTGAAAAAGAGTATGTTTAAGATAGATATCGGAAAAAAACATTCTCTACTGTGAGGGTGAGACACAGGCTGCCCAGGAAAGCTGTGAATGCCCCATCTTTGGAAGCATTCAAAGTCAAGTTGGATGGTGCTCTGAGCAATCTGGTCCAGTGGAATTTGTCCCAGTCCAATGGGGGAGAGTTGGAACCACATCATCTTTAAACTCCCTTTGAACTCAAAGTATTCTTATGATTTTATGACTCTGTAATCATTGGGCTACTGATCTGATCCTTGTGTATGGTTAGACCAGGAGATCTGTTTGCCTCATACATGGATCTCTTGTTTTCTTTTACTAGAAAAGAGCAACAAAACACTAACTGTGACCAATGCCAAAAAGCAAAACACTGTATATGTTCAACAAATGACCCCTCCCTCTTCTTTGCAGAAGAAGACTAAAGTATTCTGATTAATCCGGTCAAGGAGACAGTAGTGGCAGAGGAGCCAAGGAGCAAAAGGAGCACGAACTGGAAAATGTCAGGCCATATTTTAGGCACAAACCAGAACAAAACTGCCCAGGGGCTGAAGTTTCTGGGGTCTACTGGTACCAAGTGACACATGGTTTAACCTGCAGCAGCGGAGCTGTTGCTAAGAGCTTTGATGTCTTAGGAGGATCTTGTGAAACATCTTCACCAAGAAGAATAGGGCTTAGGTCAGTGCAGGGGATTCATCAAGGGACAAAGCAGTCAGCCAGCAAGTCTGGTCTTTGGAAGTTTAAATGGGCTTGAGTAGAGCCCCGCCTTTGTTTAAGCAAGTCCAGGAAGAGGAACATCCTGGGAAGATCGGGCCAGAGGCGGTTGGGTTTAAGAAAAGGAGGTTAGGGGAAACAAAGACAAGAATGAGGTGCTGAAATGGGCTGCTCCTTCCAAAGCATCCTATCTTTAAATAATCTTGGCTAGAACCCAGGATTCCTGATCATTCCTCTGCTTGTCAGCAAATATCTGTGAAACCCACATGAAAAAGCTGTTTGATTCTCCTTGGGTACAGATCTGCAGCACCATCCCTGCCATGAATCACAGTAACTCACATCCCTGTCACAGTGATTCTATTCATCACTACCACAGCTTACCATTATGCATAGGGAAATCTGTGCAACACACCATCATCAAAAAGGATGTTAACTGACTTTTGAAATGAAGTACTTAGAAGCAAGGAAATTTCTGTGCAAACTACACACCCTAACTCACATGAATGGGTTATGATTGGGCCTTCAATTGCACTGAACACAATGATCTTGGAGGTCTTTTTCAATCCTTAATGATTCACTGATTCTTTGGTATAAACCTCCTATCGTATGCAGAAATTAAAGTTTCCATTTCTGCACAGTGAGTATTTATTTGGCGGTACCCAAATAAATAGTATTTCTTTTTCTTACCCTGAGAGAGGAACCTAGTGAGGAAAAAAATTCTCCATGTGAGTGACTCTTGTAAGACAACCTCTTAGTTGATGTACATGTATGGTGTTTGACGAAGACTGTTCTGAAATAATTTAATGTGTTGTATCATGAAGTCTCTTGAGAATAAAGAACATGGACAGGAAGGCAGATTTTCTGAAACAATGCATCAAAGACAGATGATTACATAAAATATGAACTCTGAGCTCTTTCATTAAAAGGGATTGGGAATTCGTGTCAAGCTATACTTTTTCGCCATCCTCATCTTGGTCTCCCAAATATTTTAGAAAATGTGTATCTTTTTGTCATACATTTTAGCATAGCTGGGAAGTTGTCTTGGTTTCTTTCCCCATCACTTCTGGATTTTTTTTTTGTGTGTGTTATGAAGTGCAAACAGAATGCACCCAACATAGCACCTAAGCACATACTTAACTCCAGTCTTCAGTGGAGTTACTCATGTCTTCACAGTTAATGATACTTATATTATGTGGGTTTGTCCTCCTGACAAAGAAGCCCAACGGTGAAGGGCTGAGAACTCCACTGAAAGCCAGCAGGAGTTGGACATCTGACTGCCCAAACTCTTTTAAAAAGCCCTGCAATTCTGGGTTGAGGCCCAGGAGAGAATTTTCAACTCCATGACAGTACACAGTGATTCAGTGCTCAGATCTGATGTCATTAAGTGAATGAGGCAGCCATGACATTTATTTGCCATGACTTACAAAAAGACAAGAGAATCCCCCGGTGTGCAAGCACTTGGTTGTCAACTGGCTGTTCATTAACAGTGTATCTGTGTTGGTTGCATGGTTGCTCCATTTACAACCTGAGTGCACACACAGGGTGTTACCATCACTTGTTCTCTTTTCTTTGCACAGCATTGTCTCCACAAGGAATGCATGTAATTTAGAACATGGAGAGTACTACTAATTGGAGAAGAAATGAATGGAAGGAATACTTAGGGAAGACACAGGAAACTAGATTGAGTCACTCTCTTGTGTCTCAGTTTCTTGATTTGAGAAAAGGGAACGATGATACCAATTGCATCTGGGTACTTATAAAAAAAATGAAAAATATATCTAGGTTCATATAACAGCTGCATTTAAGTGGAAATTGACCTTTGGGCATGTGTGCTTCGGGTAAATCTGAATCTGTTTCCAAAAGGACTTTGTAAGGTACCTGTCTGTACCATGTCATTTACACACTGTCATCTGCTACACACCAGCCTTTAGTCTGAAAAGATCTGGCCGTTATACCTATTCCAAAGAAAGGGCAAGATTTGGGAGAAATGGTGGGAAAAGTGTATTTTTTGTTAAGTTTGTTTTTGCTTGATTCATACTCAAACTTTCCTAAAATAGTCACTCTTGGAAAGAGAACAACTCTGGAAAAAGTTCAGCCAAGAAGGCTAAAGTTTATGAAAATAATAAATAACTGAAACTGAGCCTTCAGAATGGAAATGTTTAGGTGAAGTTAACACAATTGCTTTTACATATTGGTGCTTCACTGTTTTTTTGAGTCAGAAATATAGAGTGCAGGAAATGAGTGGGAGAAAATCACTGGGTTGCTTTTGGTTGCTTGCTTTTTTTTTTTTTTTTTTTTTTTTTCTACTGGTGTACTTTGAATGAAAACAGGAAGAAAATGGAATATGACATGTACATAATGTGATACTGATACAGTTCACTTAGACCAATGACACATCCTTTAGCTACCAGTGAATCATTCTTGATGAGTAAAGTGAATTGCAACTGAAAGTGGAAAAGTTTTGTAAAATTTATACCAAGTGTTCACATCATGCCTTAGTACGGTAATAAATACATAGTAAGCCCACAATCAGGTACCTTCTGCTGTTGCACAGAGAGGGAGATGAAAAGAAAGAGTGAAATCATGTAAGTATTTTAATTTTCTGAGGTTTGTAGAATGATGTTATTGACAACATAGGCATTGGTAAAATTTGGAGAAGAGTTGGGGATAATAGATAAAATTAGAGTTCATAGAATTTTTGAGATATCATTTGATATGTTGCACGTACATCTCAAAACATGTTTTTGCTTACTTGTGATGAAGGCTACTTGGAAATACAGGTTTTTACAGCTTTGGTTGTTACTTCACTTTCATGGAAATGCTCAGGCACTCAAACACAAATCCTAAAATGAACAAACACAGAGCTTCCAAAATGGCCTTCCAAAAGCATTTGAAGCATACATATTACGTTGCAGAAAACTCATGTGAGATTCTTCCTCCTGTGAATTTTCTACTGACAAATATATTCATAAACATTAATTGGAGGGCAAATAGAAAAGCAATACTATTTATCCTGTTTTCCTGAGTTCTAGTGAATGCCTAAGCGTGTTATTTGGAGCCTTTGCCTTCTTTCTGGCAATGCTCTTTGATGTTCCTCAGTTCAGCATGAATAATCTTCCCAACAGGAAAGACTCTGGGGTTAATAACAGGCAAAAATGGCTGACCTCTGAGTTTCCCCATGTCTATATTAGTGTCTTGAACTGAATAAAGCATGGTCAAAACCTGAAGGTTTGCACATATTTTTTGCTTTGTAGCCAGCAGCCAACCTCTCTCTTCCTCCTCACTTCTAGATGGAGGAGAGGAAAAGCTTGCATGACACTTCACAAAAGCTCAGGAGCTTCCTGGGCACAGCAGAATATAAAATGAAATCTCAGTCACTGATAAACACTGCCTCACCTCCAGAGACACAACAGATGTATGGAACAAGGTTATGACTGTCACCAGTCTTTCAGCTCAGGGCACACTGCTACGAATGTAGCTCACATTGCTCTTTCGTGAGATTTGAAAGTAAATATCATCTGTCTCTACAGAAACCATGTATTTGTCAAGGCTCACCTCTTTGGTTTCCATAATGGCAATCTTCATGGAAATTAACACTTTCTGTGAATCAGTCTTGTTGCCTCTCACAAGGAGGGGAACTCATGGAACGCATCTGGGCTTCTCTCAGTGACCACCAAGCTGCATTCTGATCTTCCTTCTGCTCCTTTAGCATGAACTTCAGCAAAAACCAATTTGACGTGCAAAATGTACAGCCAAAATCTGCTCTTACCATTAGCATTGTCAGAGGTATAAACCAAGAATAACCTGCCAGACACATTTGAAGGCCTTTGAACATGGGGCCAAAATGGCAGTCAGAGGTCTGGCAGAATGCATGCACCCATGTGTAAGCAGGGGGTGGACTGAAAGCCCTGGCAGCAATCAGGAGTGTTCCCAGACTCCAAGAGCCATAAATGATGGATGAGTTAACTGGCATGAGGGTCCAATTAATATGCCCCATTATTGGATAGATTTTTCTAGCTCCACTCTCGGGGCTCTGGATTTTCTGAACAGACTTCTGGCAAAAATTTTCAAAGTTTAAGATACATTTCATCTGAAACAGGAATAATTGTTTCTATCAATTATGAAATTAGTTTCTATTAGTTACTTAGCTGACAGTGCAGTTCATAACTTGAGATGAATGTATGAAGCACTCAGGTGACCCTTCCTTCCTCAGCAAGGAGGAGATGAAATCAAAGAAAACAATGTTAAAGCACAGAAAGTAGCAAGGTGCTAGGAAGAGAATAAACCTTCAAGAGAGCAAAAGGAAAAGAAAAAGAATTAAGAGAAATCAGAAAGAACAATTAGGAAATTTCAATGTAGTAAACTAAGTTAGTGAGGCCAGGAGAGGGGAAAATTTGAATCCAGGTCCAGTACTGGCATACATTCCTCTAATGCTTCTGTTGCAGAATATCACATAAGAAAACTGCAATTTGCTTTTAAAACTTCTTAAGTGATGTGCATGCACATTACTATGAATTTTATTTGGAGATGAATGTTTGAATTTCCCCCCAATGGAACTGAAAATCCTATTCAAGGTACTGTGCTATCCAGACAGGCCAAGCAGCTCATGTGGTAATGTAATGCTACATAGATATAGTCAGTAAGAAGGAGGAGTAGCAGAAACACTAATTTGGTGTGGGGGGATGGGGTGTCCTTCTGAATTTCATAAAAATTTCTCTTTCACCCCAAGTACTTTACTAGCTAGTCCAAACTTAGGATTCTGATTTAGGCAATCAGAAATTAAATATTGAGATATATATACACAGACACAGAACTAGCATATATATGTATTTTCCCCCATTTCCCATTTCTTCCATTTTGGGTAGACAATGTCAATGAAAACATCAGATCTAGTGATGTCTAATTTTAAAGCACAACAAGCTCCTGGACAGAGTAAAAATACAAGATATTTCTCTGACAAAAGTTTTGAAAAGTTATGTTGCAAGCTTTCTCTACACAGTCACACTCTGTGCAGGGCACAGAAAGTTCTGTCACAAAATTTCATTCCTGTTGCAAGACTGCCCAGATGAATGTGTCACACAGTGATTCCAACTTCTCTCCAGATTAATATCATCTGTCTGTGAAAGTCCTTTGCTTGTGTACTATGCATACAAGCTGCAAATCACTGAATCTACATGCGCGTATATTCCTGAACTGACCATTGTGGTTGTGCACAGATTGGCCCAGGAGAAGGATGTAGCTACCAACTCTCACAAATGAATAGCAAGATGCTCTTTTCTCCACTGCCTTTGAGATTTTTCTTCCAAGAGACATAGCTCAGCAGAGACCGATTGCTCTCCTATTAACTTTCTACATTTAGAAAACATAAATTTATGCAGACCACATTAACACACATTTCTACTAGATCCATTACAAAGCCTGGAATTCCCTCCAAGAGAAGCACCAATGCTTTATTTCAGATTACTGCAAATCGTGACTGGCCTATCTTGACTTCTGACTAATCGGATAGTGGTACTTTGACTGGACAGGGTTGGATGTTTAGATTTACTTGTACTGCTGTTGGCTCTGTTTGCAGTAAGAACCAACACTGCTTCTGCTGAACATGCTTTTCTCTTTTAAGCTTCCTTGGTCCTCAAAAGCTGCTGTTCCCACTGCTAAGAGGTGAGGCCATGCAAAAGGGTATGATCTCAAATGATGAAAGTGCACCACGTAGCTTTCAGAGAAGTGGCAATAAAACCAATAAATAAGGCTCAACCCAAACATGCATACATTTGATTTTCAACTCTGTTTGATTTCCAGCTTCCAGAAGTCCCACACATTCTGCCAACATTGCTTAGTGCTCAAGGTCTCTGGAAATAACTACAGAATTTTAGGTTTTTTCTCTAGGGACATATTTTATTTGCTATAGTATAGTTTGTTATATGTATTTAGTTTGCCATAATATGCTTGAAACTCCAAAATAAATTCCTAAAATCACAGAGTCTGTAGTCAGAGGCAGAGGTCTTAGCTAATCCTTAGAGTCCAAAAAGTACTGTAAGACTTGAGTAGACAAGTCTTCAGGGTTACTGTGCCTCTAAGGATTGTTCTCTATTCATGGAAGTTACAGAGACAGCATGGAAAAGAAACTGAGTGTGTACAAACTCTTGATTCTGATATGGATTGTGATAATGCTAAGAACATAGGAGGCTTTCTAAGTAATGAATGGCTTAAACAGAATGAGTGCTTGTGAGTGTAAGATCCGTGTTTACCCCAAAAAAGTGACTCATCACAGATAACCCAAGTGGAATGCTCACCTTGTTCTGGTTTGGGGAGTTTATTGGGACTTGTTGTTGTTGTTTGCTTGGTTGGTTGATTTTGGTTTGTTTTTCATTTGTCCAGTCATAACTTAATTAAATCAGTTGCAGAAAGTTACTTACAGTTTGTCTAACAAGCTCTCAGGCTCTGGAGACTGTGTTTCATATTGAGTGAGTTCCAGGGTATTTTATATCTTACATCAAATAGGCAAGGGCTTTTTGAATCCAACAACTATTTGTGTATTTCAAGCCATCTCTGAGTTTCTATGCTGGGATTGCAGAGACCCAGCTCAAGGCTTTTCTGAAACTAAGCAAAGCTCAGCTGTTCAAGACCCAGGACTCATGTGGGACCAGGCTGCCCCTTCCACTAGAAAATGAGAAAAGTAGGGCTGAGATGAAGAGTCCTGGAAGACAGTTGTGTGGAAATGGGCTTGCCTATTTTTTCTGGGGAGAGATTGGAGTTACTCAGCTCCACATAAACCCAGCCTGTCCCACATCTATAAGCCTCACTGTCCAAAGCCCTGGCATGAACAAACCACTGGAAACAGATGTTTTACTGCCATGGCAAGGCACTGTGCTGGACAGCTGCCACCTCTACCGGTTCTTGAGGCTGGTATTGGGAATGTTAGATTTTTTTGGTGAAATTTACTTCCCAATACTTCATTTTCAATACAGAGACAAGATAACCAGGATCTTGGAAGGTAAGTCTCTTTCTGTTTGCTTTCTTGGTGCTTTTGAAGGTAAAATGTTCAAACAAGGCATCCAGTTGCAGACTATCACCTAACTAGGGTCCCCTGCACCGGGACCAAATGCAAAAAAATGGGCCTAAAGTGAAAACTCACAGTCACAAAATTTGGGGTTCTGTGCAAAAACCAATGTATATTTTTCAACGGAGCAAATAGTTTCCACTTGTTCAGTCTCTGCTGTACTTAGGGCCATTAGGGACCTGGTATCATTTCTCAGACATGTACGAGTGGATAGACCCAGTGCCCTAAGGGAATTCCAGTTACTGACTCCAAGGTCGTTACCTTGTGTTCTTCCGACGTAAGCTCTCAAGTGAGTTTAGCTGGCTATATTACCCTTCACTTCCCCTGCTAAAAACAGTCTTACTGGCAGTGCTGCTTTTCCTCAGTAGAAGTAGCGACATTTCAATGACAGGTGACGTGAGCTCTGCAAATACAGAGCCAAATTCCACGGCAACACAAGAGCATGTATTTATGACAGCAATGGATTTGTGCTTGGTCACACTGTGGCTGTAGGAGGATGACAGATGATAAAATTGTCGGTGTGAAAAGCATGATAAGGTTTTGCTGATATAGCTATGGTAGGCAAGTCCTATCACAAATCTGTTTAGGGGTCTCATGCTAAGTCTTACAAAATACCAGGTATTTACAAAAATGTATTTCAGAATTCATCCATAAGTTTTTTGCCTTTTGTCATTTATTCAGTTTCTTCTCTCCTCCAAAAAACTGATAGTTTATTATTTTTAAAGCACTGCTTGCTTTATTAAAAGCTGTGGAAAATTGATCATCCATGGTATACTACAAAAACTAGTATTTCGTTTGGAGATGAAAGGGCCATACCTGCAGCATTATCAGCCCTGGCATGGAGCTAGAGTGCTATAAAATGGGTCCTCAAAAGCTTGTGTGTGTGTGTGTGTGTGTGTGTGTGTGTAATAATTACCCAAGTGGAAAAGGAATTTCTGACACGTAAACAACTATTTGTCCCCTGTAGTCTTGAGCATAGACCCATTATCTTATCGTTCATTAGCAGCCTATTGAATTCACATAATCAGTAATAGTTTCTGGAAGCTGTTTGGCAAGCAGAGATGGAAATTACTAACTCACAGCTGGGTAAGAAAAAATGGCAAATACACACGTTGTGCTTGCTCTCTTCCCCCCTCTTCCTTGGACACTGTAGATTTATTGCCTCACAGTATTCACAGATGATGTTTTCATAGTCACTAATGAGGTCCCAGCAGTTTTTTAACAATAACAGGACATTACTACTCCTAAGATATATTATGTGTTTTCCCCATTTTTCTCCATTTTGGTTGAATACTCAGAAGTGTGCTAGCTTAAAAATCTCCTGGCTTATTATTATTATGATGATTGATAGTCCAGTCATGTGACATAAACAACTGCTGAGGTGTAACTTTTCAATTGCTAATTTGTATAAAAATGTAAAATATAATATTTTAACATGTTGGTCATGGTTTTGTACATAAAAATGACAAAACGCTTGTTTGGTCATTTTTGTTTCTACAAGTAGAAAGGCAACACAGCACAGATCTATTTCCAACAGTGTTGTTCATTCATTTTTCCTCCCTGCAAGCATCTGACTTCAGCCCATCACAGTTGACAGAGATACACAAGGCAAGATGAAAATATTTTCTGAAAATAGTTAAAATTAATTTGTTTTGAGACCTATGGTCCTTCTATGCTTATTCAGCAAAACCAATTCATTCAGACACTGATTCAGGAAAGCACATCATTATTTGCTTTATTTTATGCCCTTGTTTTAGTTATACTAACCTTCATATAAGCCTGAAGGTTTTAATTTTCATGAATTTGAACTTTAATGCATAACTCTTCTACAATAAAAATATGTTTTATTTAGAATAGCTGGTTGTATGCTGCTTTCTGATGTTAAATATAGAAGCTGCAATCATTTAAAATCATTATACTTAGAGGATGTTAAAGGTCAACTCACAGTATAAGTATTTAATGAGCTATAATGCATAAACCTAAGCAAAGCTGAGTTTGGGAGACCAGCCTCTCATCCACCTAGTTCTCTGAAATACAAATTTTGCTGTCTTCTTTGCCTGTGATTTGAAATCTTTGCTCTAAAGTGTGAACCTAAGTAGCCTTCTGCTAGACAGACACTTTCAGCAAGCACCATTCACAATACCAAAACTGTCCAAGGTCCCAACTACTCCCATATCTACATGCCTAGTGACTTCATGGATATGGGACAATACACACATACCTGAAGTTAACCTTGGGTGTCGCCTTTCACAGGTTTGGGACCAAAGAAGCTGTTTGGTGGGAATGAGTGGTCAGGAAAATTCCTGGAGCTGCTATTTTCACAATTAGCTCATCTACAATTAGCTTCATAACACTTCCCAAGCCCCTGTCTGCACACAGACCTAAGGGGCTCTTCAGAGAGTACCTGAAACAGAGGATGAAGTCCACACCCACTGAAATCAACAGGAGCTTTGCCAAACTGTTATTTTTGTTATTTTATTTTTTTCTTTTTATTTTAGTAATTCTTCTTCGTCTACCTTCCTCTCACCTTCTCTCTTCCCTGTGCAGATGATTTGGCAGGTAAGGCAGTAGGTCAAATGGATGAAAGAGGTTGTGGGATAGAGAGTAAATTCCCATAACCTGGGAAACAAAGCAAAGATTTTCTTTGGTCTAATTTCCGTCCCTTTTGGTGCAAACTAGATTTTGCAAGGAATTCTAGTTATTTCAAAATACTCTGTTATATAATTTTGTTCCTGAGAGATACAGGGATGAAGGATTGCAGTTCTGGTTTTGCAAACTTTGATCCTGAGTCTATAAGGAGATCCTCATGGCTGGGCATTTTGTTCTGTTGCAGTTGGATTAGATGACAGTTAGTTGGATTTTAATGCTGTAATTTGTAAGCAAGAAGTCTTTAGTCTCAGTCTCTTCTTCAACCAGTTGGCAGATTCAGTCAACAAATGGTTCCAATTTTGCCCCACCTCAAATTCTTATGACATAAATTTTAATGGAAAACTGTCACTTTGAAAACCCAAAAACTCTGTCAAGGAGCTTAACATTTCATTAGCAGATATACTTGCAGCCATTATCAGCAACCTGCTCCTGGCAACAACCCAGGGTGCTCTCCTAGATACAATGGAAGTCTGCCCTTTGCAGCTGTTAAAGCTGTAATATTTTCCTCGAAAGTTACTTGTAAGAGTCTTATCCCCAAGCCTCTAGTATCTCCCCCTCTCTTTGAACTACTTGGACTATTTCTTGTCACTGAATAAGAGCCAGTCCTTCAGAGCAAATAACTGAAAAGAGCAGAGATGGGGGAGGAAAATCATAGAAACCTAAGGGAAAATAATTTTCTTTTTATTTGGAATCAAAATGTCTCTATCAAAGTTCTTCTGTTTCCCCTAGACATTACATTCTCACCTGCCTGACAGTGTTCAAACGCACACCAAGTTTCCATTCCCATTTTGGAATCATTTTTCTTTTCCATGAGGTTCCACTACAAAGGGGAAGAGAAGCATTTTGAGCATTTGGTAATGCTCAAACTTAAGAATATATCAAGTTGTTTCATGAGTGGCAGAACTAGTGAGGCCTTGTCTTCTACAGAATTGTCTTTGTTCTTCTGCCTATCACCCCAAAAATGTGCTCAACTTCCTATGGCAGGCCTATCAAACAGCATTAACTGTGGCTAGTTCATGTTAATGCATGGGCTGACTGACCAGCTCTCTGCAATCAAAGAAAATGCACAAAGGGTGAATAGCAAATGTTTTCTCCGCTGTGTTGTGAGGGGTGTGAGCAGACAGAGAGCTCTTCTCCATCCAGCTACCAGTTTTCTTGAGGTTTGTGACCCAGTCTAGGAAATGTGGAGTGTATTCAAAACATGCAGACAATTGGTAAAAACTGGCAAATACCATGATTACAAAATTTTCATCTTTGTACACATCAACAAAAAATGGTCATACAGTTCTAAGTGCCTCAAGTAGCTCTGTCCTTTGTGGACAGTTGAAGTTATCTTGTTCCCAGGAGCGGCAGAGACTTCTGGTTCCTGCTGGTCTCAGCTCTGAGGTGGAGAGGAGATGCTGCTGCTGACTCCTTCCAAAACTGCTTGCCCCACAGAGGCCAGGGCTTCCTCTGGTTATAAAATTGTTAGAGGCAAATGGTGACATGCTGAAATTTCAAGCACGAAGTGGTAGCATGGAATCATCCCACACAGCACCTGTCTTGTAGTGCAGAACAACGCACCAGGAAAAGCAGTGCAATGAAAACTGTGAATCCATTTTCCTGACCCTTTTTCATATTTGCCATAAAATAAAAATACTTTTTCTTGTAAATAAAGCTCCAAATCTCTTCTCTCGGGGTAGTGTTTTGAGGGGCTGCTTTGAGGTGCAGGGTAAATCATGGTAGGCTGGTCATTTTTCAGAAGCTCTTGTAAAGGAAGTGTAAGGGCCTGGGGTAAATGCTTTGTTGGAAATAAGTCCCTCTAGACAAAGGTGTCTGGGAAGTCTTTGCCATAGAAGGATATGATGGACAGAATGTGCCCAGATTAGACCTAAAGGGAAGATGCTTGCATCACTTTTGCATTTTAAATATGAAGGGTGTTTGGAGGTGTATGTCTTCCCCTGCATACTATGGAGAAGCTATGCCAGGATGGAGCTGTTACTGATGAGGACATCTCTGTTTCTGGGTGCTGCCTTCCCTTGTTGGTGCTTTGGGAATGACGGGAGCAGACACAATACCATGCATGAGGGCCGTAGGATGGGACACAGTCCTTCCTTGAAGGGCCCTGCTCCTGCACAGCCTGGTGCACTGGCTGCCGTCTGTGTCTCCCCTGTCCCATTTCCATTGCGCACAGGCAGAGGTTACCATCTCATTTTAAGGAGAATGCTTTGTTTCCCTTTACAGCATACTAAGGAACAGCTGCCACAGCCTGATAGCAGGTAGGATGTGTGGTGGGACAGCTGTGGATGTGGATATTCATCCTGTCCCCATGTTTTCCTCCATTCTGTTCTATCTCCAGTGCTTATCAGCCTTGGCCAGAGGCAGGGGGAGTGATTACAGCCCCAGGGTTGCTGCAGTATCTGTATGCCTTTACCTATACCCTGTGTTCAGCTGCACCTATTGATTTCTCAACTCAGTCACAAATGCTGTCTGCTCCAAAATCCTACTACAAAATCTGTCACTGATTTCTGAGGAAATTCCTCTTGCCTGGAAATGTGTCAGCCAGCAAAGTGGCATCTCACTAGACAGAAGCAATATTTCAACAGAAGTCAGTCAGTCTTTTCCCTAAGAGCAAAGCAATAATAGTTTTCAAGTAAGTAAGTGCCTAAAAATGCGTTTCCCCAGGATAGATGTCCATGCCTATTTCTGGCAGAGGACTCCACCAGTCCTCATGGATGCCCATCATTCTTGGAAGAGGCACATGGGCCCCCAATGAGAAGAACCCAGTGAAGGACTGAGACACAGCTTTGATGGAGAAAGCTTACTCCTTGATAGACCCTGTGCAAGCAAGTGTCCCCCAACAGCCCCAACCTCCCCTGTGGGGACATGGAAGCCAGGAAGTAACAGCTGGTTTTTATTTTAATAACAGTGTATTTTAAACCTAAATGCCCTGATTTGGAAATGCCTGAGGCATCAGCACATCCCATTGACTGTGGTTGGTAGTATAAGGCCCCTAATACGTCATATCCCTTATTCAGGGCCCTAAATTTAGAACCTGAACTCCCAGCAAGATGAGAAATATTGACCATTGCTCGTTACTGCTATGTGCACAGCAAAATAGTACAGCTGTGTTCATGCCCACCTTTCAGGCTACTTGTCCTTTTTCATCCTTTCAGGCAAATTTAATCCTGTCAGAATATTTGTTGCCCTGAATTAGCAACATCAGATGACTATAATACAATTTCTGCTGTTAGCTACCATCTCTGCTGTCAGACAATGAGGTGTTATAAAAAGCATCCTAAATTAAACTTCATTTTTCGTTTCAGAACCACGTTTTCGTCTTCAGAGTGCAACATCATTCTGCTGAAAGCTAGAAATCAGCTTTGATTTTAGAGCTGCAGGACAGGCAAGGCATAGTCATAGACTGAAAGTTTCTCTGAACTATGCCTTTTCTATTACAGTCAATCTGTCTCCAAAGCTCTTTCTACTGTTTTAACTGGAACAGAGAAGAAAATATCAATAAGATTAAAATAGAAAAATAATTTTCTCAGGTCACTTACTTCCTCTCTTTAGTTTTCTGTAATGATGAAGAACAAGGCAGTTAACTTGTTCTTGCTATGAGTACTCTGTACAATATAGTATTACCCAAGGAAAAATCTTTCATTTCAACTACTCAATTATTTTCTAGTTATCCGGTTTAAAAGAAAAGTGGACTGATCTGGCTTGGTTTGAAGAATTGAATGTGAATTAACAATTTGCAGATTTGGACATCCCCTGGCCTCCTACACGCAAATTCATAAATACAGGGATAATATGATAAATATATCCGCTGATCATTTGAAATTCCAGATAATTTGGAACTTGTAGATGTCTGCTTGGAGACTTTCTTTCCCTGGTTGATTCAATATGTGCTGTTACCTAAAGTCAAAATCAGCCTCACACAAAGTCGCTGAAAGCTTTATGTGCTCTGAGAACACACCACACCTAATTGCAGTAGGACATGGTTTCCTCACCCTAAAGAGACATTGCAGAGGGTTACAAAAAAATAGTTCAATTGCCCAACATATTTTTTATGGATTAGCAAAATTAACAAAGGATATCTTATTTCTGGATCCTTCTGGTATGAGGTAATTCTTTCAAAAGAATGCTAGATGTTCCAGTTTAGTGATTCTTCCTCTTTTCAGGGAACAAATATAGACATTTTTGTTGCTCAAGCCATTCACACTAACCTTCCAAAAAATAGTTGGAGACAGGACAGCTTTTGTCTTAACTGTATTACCTTTGTCCTAGCTGAAATATTTGTTTCTAGATTTACTTTCTGATGAGAGGAGCTTTGACAGCTGGGGGAACAAATTTAAGAAAACTGAATTAAGTGGGGAAGATATCAGACCACCTTCCCAGAGCAAGCCAGGAGTCTGTCAGGGGCTACAGCTTCACTCACAGTGATATCAGTTTTTCATTGCCGTCATCCGTGCTTCTGGCCAGGGTTGCTGGTGTCTGCGTGTGGTTACACCCAGCTGCAATGATCCCAATAGTGGGAGGGAACATCTTTTGTCTTCTTTTTTTTTCTTCTTCTTCTTTTAAACCTGACCTTCTTCCATTGGAGTGACTGCTTCAGGATCCCGCTTCTGGTTGGAAGGGTGGGGTGAATGGCTTCCTCTTCCTCCTCCCTTCCTGTCCCTTCCCGTCCCATCCCATCCCTTCCCTGCTCCCAGCTCGGCTGTACAGATCACTTGGCTGGGAGAGGCAGAGGGGAAGGGTGTTTCTAATGCCAAGGGCTTGGAAAGGACTGTGAGTGTAGTTTGCATGATTCCTGTTTCAGGGAGAAGCAAAGCTCAAGGCAGGGAAGAATGGAAGGAAAAATCCCCAATCTCCAGGGAGATGCTGATGGCACTAACAAATCCAGAGAATGGCAAAGACACCTATGTGTCCTGAAAAATCTAAGAGGCAGTGGGGCTCCCACCAGCTGCCCTGAGGTGAAATCTCGAGCCCATTTCCCAGTTAGAGGGCTGCCAAATCCTTTCCAGACTCACGCCTACACTGTCCTCACCACGTTTCAAACTAGGCAGAATCATTTCCCTCAGAGCTCACAGTCAAAAAGGAATCAGAGCTGAGATGCAAGCACTGGGGTCTACACTGTGTAGTGTGAAGTATTTTGGGGCAAAGAGTGGTAAAAGGGCATCCTCATTTTTTCATCAAATGTAAATGAAGGTAGGGGACTCAGCTGACCACTTTTTCTGGTGCTTTGAATGCTGTACAGCAGTAGAAAGCCTAGCTGAATCCCACTCTCACCATTCCTGGGTAGCTGAGGTAGTGACTTCCCTACACAGTCGAATAAAAACAGTTTTGTCCAAGACCTAAATCACAGTTCTCCAGTCATTTTCAGGTCAGCCTTTTGCAGTCTGATGCAATCATGGCAAAACTTACTGGCTGCTTCAGTCAAAAGCAGGCTGTTTTGAATCTCCTAGATCAAAAATACAATTGTTTTTGAACGAGTACTACCTGTTTGCTTCCAAGAACACTACCAAATCCTATGCACAGTGGGGGATGATATAATCACCTCTGACATGAGAAATAAAGGAGTGGCAACCAGAGGCTACTCAGATAATTCTAAAGTGCACACATGGCATGATTCTCCCTTCGGGTCCCTTTCAGGAATGCTGCCATGCATCAAAAACGAGGTCCTTGTCTCTGTTCTGCTCCTGGATGCTGGCAGAAGATGGTGCCAAGGGGAAATCTGCTCTCACAGTGAAGCCAGCACAGCCTGCTCTCTTTCAGAACATGATGGAAAATGTACTTCTTTGTTCAGCATTTTTACTGAGTGCAAAAGTGTAAAACCCTTGATGGTTTGCCATTTGGATGGAAACTGCTCCCAGTTCAGGGAAAGACAGGTAAAACACAGAGCATGTGTGTTCTGAGTTTTGATGTGGAAAATATTCAGTCTCTTGGGTGATTACTGCCATATTTATGTGCAAGAATGGTAAATAATATCAAAAGAACAATAATAACCTGACAAGCATCACCAGTGATGTTCCAAAACCAAAGTGAGTCAACAGCTCTCTGAAAGAGGAGACTGAAAATGCATCAGATGTTAGCTGCAAAGTGACTTTGGAAATGTATGTATTTCTCCAGCAGGGGAAAAAAAAAGGAAAAAAGAGGACAGAAAAAATAGTATGTGTTTGTTGGGGGCAGAACAGCAAGGTGGTGTGGAAGACCTTGTGGGGAGGAGAGCAAGGAAAATGGGAGGATGTAAAAAAGAGCAAAGGACTTTTGTGAGCTTTCTGGCAGATTTTGGAGCAGGTGGAATGCAGAGTGTTTACACAGTTCATATTTCAATATACTAAGAAAACATAGGGAGTCAGGCTCTAAGCTGCTATTAAGCTCCCCTCCCCTCCTGCCCCAGCCACTTCTTTAAAATTTGCCTTCAGATCTCGAATGGAACTTCTCTCTGCTGGGCTGCTGGTCCTGGGGCAGTGACTGTGCCACCAGCTGAGAAAACAAATTTGAGAAGGAGAGTGTGTGCTCAGGTTAACAAGCCTTGGGTGAGCGAGGGGTCCCCCTGCCCCGCTTTCCCTGTTCTCACCTCCTATTCCCCAAAGCCCCTGGAAACAGCGCACTTTGGTAGGAGAAGCCGTGAGGCATTGAATGGCGGACGGGCTTCAGAGGAGCGAGTGTGGAGGAGAGGGGAGATTTACAATGTTCCAGTTTTGACTTTTTGCATAATGAAATCCAGAGGTCTAATAAAATACAGCAGCAGTGACACTGCAATAGGAGGGGGAAAAAGGAAAACAAACTTTTGGGATAAAATAAACACTGTGTACTCAAGTAAAGGGTCTATCTCTATTTCCATCTATCGATACAGGCATAGACATATTCTCCTTTACTAATTCAAATTAAGAAGATTAAAGCCAGGTAAACAGAACACAAGATAGGTAGAAACATTTCCTGTTAGCAAATCAGTCCTCAGCAAACTACTCAGAAAGGAACATGGCCGCAGGACTATGTGAGTGGCACAAAGTTGTTTTTGCATACTTCTTTGCCTTCAACCGTGTTCTGATCCTAGTTAATCAGAAAGGGGCCAGTTTCTGGAAAAGTTCTTGATTCATTCAGAATTATTGGCCAGGGGGTTATTGCAGTTACACTTTTACTAGTTTTTAGGGAGAAATTTCTTCTCGAGTTTGGAGCAGAAGAAATTATAGAGCACATATGACTTCCTCAGTGAGCTGCTTTACATCCTATGGGATGATAATAACATTGTACAATATTTTCTATCATTGATATCTGTACTGCTTTTCATCTTAAAGTAATGTGGAAACATTATGATCAGGATATATTGGCCAGTTAGAGGAGCTGGAAGACCTGTGCAGCACGAAGAGCAGCATGCACCCTTCAGAGCTCCTGCTTAGTGCATTCACTTCAGGATGTAAAACTAAAATTTCTCTGTGGTCATGAATGTGGGGAAAAGCTGAGCATGGAAATAAAGTGTTCATGAGCTGCAGCCTTCTGTCCCTTTCAGCTGATATTGAAGTTCAGTTTCTGAATTTAATTCACAGGTTTGTTTCATTCTTAATCCTGGGATCCTGGGAAAATCATTTGACTTCTTTAACTTCTCCAGTTACTCATCCATAAACCAGATAGTTTTATTTGAGCTAGGAAGCTCAAGTAGAATTTCTACTTGAATTTTTTACAAGGAAAGTAGTATAAAGAGAAAGCAATAGCCAGAACAGCAGTAGCATCAAGTCATACAATTCACAGAGGGCTTCTTTGATGTGTGTTTGGTAATTCTATGCTATTGACTTGGATTTAGAGATGACATATTCTTTGACCACATGCCATATAATTAGTGATATATTCACTAATAAAGTCACAGTGTCCTGAAGACAGTGAAATATAGCATTGGAAATTCAATAGTTGTGTCCTGCATCCTGTTCAAGACTGTGAGCAGGCAGGCTGACTGACTTGCTGCGCTCCTGCTCTTAGATCATGTTTGGCTAATGCAAACTCAGCTGAAGAGCACTGGTACTGACTTTGAGTGTCCTAATCCATCTCTCAAATTTGAGAGCAAGGCTTGCCATCCATGGATTTATCATAGTTTCATGACTTCTGGCCAGCACATTGAAGAAGACATACTGTGCTCTGCCTAATTCAGAACATACTTTGGTAAAGAAGCAAGTGCTTAATGGGCAGAGTCTGAACTTCTCTGGCCTAAAAAACAGATTACCCTGGTTCTTTTCACTCTCCCCTCCCTTCTCTCTTCGAGGAATTTAGTACAAGATTTCATCTGCGGACAGGAGGCAGTAAAACTCCTATGGAACACATGGCCGCGGAGTCAAAATCCAAACCTGCGTTATTACGTGTCGTTCTTCACTCAGTGCCCAAATAACAAACTGAGCCGATGTCTCCTTGTCTTGAGCTCTGTGTGTGGGTCTTGCTCCCTCACAGGGACGCCCTGTCATCCCAGGAAAGTTGTAAGTGGAAGTCTGTACCTGCGAGCTCTGTTAAGGACCTGTGAAAGCGGCCAAGTGAGCACCTCCAATACAACAGCACCCTCCACTGCCTGCTTGGGGTAGAGAAGCCTCCCCGGCTAATTTCCTCTGACAAGATGATAAAACCCAGCTAGCGGAAATCATTCTAATTACCACAGATTATCCAGCTGTTTGAAGAACACAAATTAATATAGATGATGGTAAGTAAGTGATTGGAGTGCTGCCATGCCTTTGAAATAAAAAAAAAAAAAATTATAAAAGGGAATGACATTTCAAAAAATGCAACCCACAAAACTAAAGATGAAACTGTAATTAGTCTACTGTGTATATTCTACTATGATATCATTCCAAAGAATGTAAAATTCTTTATGGTCAGGATTTTTCCCTTATACTGTTATTTGATGATATTTTTTCAGTCTTAAGAAAATACAAGTCAGATGTGCTTTCTCACAGTAAACCTCAGCCATTTTAAGTTAGAGTGGCTTATAGCCAGAGAGCTATACACATTTATGAGTCACAGCTCCTTTCAGTCACAAATGCAGGACACTAAACATGACCAATAACTACTATTTCTAGGCTGGGAGGCCTTTCTGGAGCAACAGTGGCAGGAATATTTGATGAGAAAGTACTGTAAAAATAGACTGGCTTATTCTTTTTTTTCTTTTTTCTTTCCCTCATATACTTTTTTCCCCTTTATTTCTTTCTGTTTCATGATGTTTCTTCTCCTTCAAAGACTCATGATTGAGTTAAGTATGCCTTTAGCATTGCCTGGTGTAACAAGTGGAGCAGAACTGTCTGGAAGAAAGTCACCTCATAAGCAGGGAATGAGGTGCGTGTACCAAAAAATGTTTGTAAATGGGAAGAGAGGGCAAATGAGTGACAGACAATGAGCATATCTAGAAGAAGAGGGAAAAAATGGACATGATTTATACAGTGAGGAAAAAGCAGGTTCCTCCAACTCTGTGGAACATCTCTTATCTCCTCCTGTCAGCCCTGCAAGCTCTCCTTTTGGTTGTGATTTCTCCTGCACTGCAGCCATACATTCAAATTCTTGTGCCGTGCATACTGCAAACCCACAAGTACCTCAGCAGCTTCACAGTTTGTATTGCCAAGGAGTGGGAGCATAACACAGATATTACAGACAGGCCTCAACACCCTCAGAAGTTTCCTGACTTCCAGCAGAGAGCATCAGTTCCCAGCAAAGCAGACTTTTCTCACTGGGGAGGCTTCCCTGTACCAGCAGCAGGGAAATCCAGCCAAAAATCTCTGTAGTGCCCCATCTGGACAATGAGTGCAGAGCCTAAAGTAAAGAAAGTCTTCCTGACTTACTAGTTTGTTGTTTGGCCTTTGTTTTTCTTTTCATATTAGAGTTGCTGGAGCTGGTGACAAGAGCATGAAGAGGTGAAGGCAGAGATTTAAGTGGCAATCGAGGCAAGAGGAGGCATCTGGTGGACACAAAGAAAAGGAGGAGGAAGATGAAGTAGCATTACTAAGGCATATCCCAAGGGTTTGGAATATCTGTACTAATCCTTCCCAGAAGCAGACAGCAGTAAGCCTCTTTGGGGTGTGGCTGCTTTGCCTGGGGGTTCTTGTCTCCAGATGGGTCACACTAGCAACTCCTTACAGATGAGCCATTACTTTGCTTGCAGAAATTGGGATGGGCTCTGGAAAGAGTTTCAGCTCTGCAAAGCAGGGTAAGAGGCAAGGTGTGTGGAGTTCAGGTGTGTGGCAGGGTAGCAGCTCTGTGACAGCCTTCCAGGACAAGACCTGCTGCAGGTGCAGCAAATGCATGAAGGCAAGTCTGTTGCCACAGCTGGATGGATGGTCACTCAGTCCTCAGGGACAGAAAGTGAGGTCTGCGTCCAGGACAGGAGCAGGATAAGTGCTCTCTAAGGATGCAGAAGGACACCTGACAGCAGGGGTGCGCAGCTGTGGTGGCAGAGCCAAGAACCACTGTGCCTCCCCCGTTGGTTTCATGAGGCCGTGCTTGACCTGTGCCACAGCCAATGGCAAATGGGAGAATGCTGCAGTGGCACCGGGGCTGCTTTAGGGACTGGTAGCTGCTCAGCTGCAGCAATGCATGTCTTGGTATGGTTGCTTTGTATCAGTGCTATCTGAAGAGAAAGGGACTCTTGGTTCATGCCTCTGTGGAGACAGTCAGGTTACTACTGATACCAAGGAGAAATAAGACATCTCTGCACCAAAACGCGCCGTTTGCTCTTTACTTACATGCTGCCTAAGTGCTTGTCATATGCCTTATTTGTAATTAATGTTGGAACTATCAAAGAGAGTCAAACTCCCATGCAAAGCAGGAAATAAAGTTCCCCATGGATTCTGTCAAAAATGTCAGGGAAAAAAAAAGAAAAAAAGAAGTGTCCTATTTAATATTCCAGAATCTTTTCACATAAACATAAGTTGTGCATCCAAAACTTACTTCCTGCTGCACAGAAAGCAAAATACATAACTGAGAAAACCCCATGCTCAGCCTGAATTTTCAAAATGCCATTGTGCAAGATTTTTGGCAAGACTTTTTCCTGCTCAGATTGCCCACATTTAAGAACGAGTTTATTCAGACAAGGACAGTGGTGGAAGACTTAAGGTTCAGGGTAAGAAAAACCTTTCTTTCCAGTTGATGTCAAAAGAGCCTGCCTTGTCTAGTTTGGAAAAAAAAAGAAGGTTGAAATGTGTTTACTTTTTATAAACACATCAAGGCAATAGACACCAGGATGACCGACAAGCTATTTAAGTTAAAGATGTTTTCAGAACAACAAATAGCAATAGACTGCCCCTGAATGCATTCCCACTGGAAATTTTGGCATATTTTCTAGCAGAAAGGGCAGAAAATTTCTGGTAAATCAGTAGTAGCAGTTGAAATGTGAAGCTTGAACTGTTTATGGGAAGGATTTTGAGACAAAATTGCCTGCCTTGACTGCGTCAAAGATGAGTCCTCAGGAGGTCCTTCCCAACCCAGACTCCTTAGCTGGCTGCTGATTCGGAAACCCTCCTTATTGAGTTCTCACACAGATCTGATGGAAGGACAGTTTCCAGAAAGTGTGGAGCCTTTCAGAGTGTTTTGCCTGGGACAATTTTAAAGAGACACCCAAAAGAGTTAACACCATGACTTGATCTATTTTTTTCTCTTCTCTAGAGAGCTATTCTTTTGATCACACACTCAGAATAAACATTCTTAGACTCTGGCTTGAAATGGGAGCACCTGACACACTGGTAGGTAGATGTTAACTTGTTAACAGCAATGAGTTCTGGTGCTCCTGCCCTAAGGGTAATTTAAATGGAGTAATGTAGCATTGCCTTGAGGCATCTGGGAGAAGTCCTTGAACTAGAGTAGGCAAGAGGAGACATTCCAGAACTATTTGGGTAGCTCACAGCAGCCTGCATTAAATCCTTGTTTCCTCTGGTCTGCAATGCCCAAAACCTGTGAGGAGACAGCAAGTTACCTACATGTTTACAGTCACTTGAGTGTGTGCACACATCATACGCTGTGATTACTACACCAGTTACTACAAAAAGCAAGGCAGGCAATCTTGACAGCAGAGATTCAGCCTGTGTTCCAGTAGCATCTGCTGCCCTATAATATATAATTATTTTCTGTTTTTAAGGTAGATTTGAAGCAGTTTTATTATAAAACTGCATACATACAGAACTGCCTCCAATCCTTCTCATTCTTCTGGCTTTTTCATGATTCATAACACTTTTACCAATAATTTGAATTACAAAATGATGAGGTCAGTATCTGGGGAAGATTGGAGAAAGGTAAGCTGTGGGCTCTGGCTTGGGAATGTAGTGTCTGTATCACTAGACTACTATTTGTAGCAATGAAAGAAAGCAGGCAGAATTATTCACTAACTATTCCTGGCATTTAGACATTTTTGTGATGCAGACTGCGTTTATGCAAACCCACACACATACACAATATCTGAACAGATTGGTCAACATGAGAAAAGATGACTGCCAGTCCAAGAGGACTTATGATGAAAGCCGCAAAGAAGCAGCACATTTCTAGGAGGTGGGATTGGCATTGCAGAAAGATCACTATTTATTGCTCCAGTTATACTGTAAAACTGAAGGCATTAATAGTTGCAGAAGAAATGTCAGTTAAACATCGGCTGACTGTAGTTCTCATTCCTCTATCAGCAAATTCACACTGCTACACACCCTGCAACATGACCATCCTTCTAATCTATGCTCAAATCAGAGCTCTTAAAAAGAGTAACAGCCCTGCAGGGTAATAAAAAAAAAAAAAAAAAAAAAGAAAAAAAAGAAAAGGAAAATTATAGGAAGGAAGTTTACCTCTTTCAGACAGCTTTCCAAGCATTGCAGGTCCTGTTTGTTTCACGTCTATGCTGAGGTCAGATTTCATGAAGTAGCATCAAGCACTGTTTACAGAACTAGATGAAAAGCTCCAAAGCTGGACTTTACACACATTGAATTAACGGGCTCAGAGGCCCATTTCAGGGGCCAGCCACTGATAGGAACATGGTTTATTTTCTTGTTGAAGATAAGAATTTTGACATAGTTTTCTGGACATCACACACTGTTAAATTTTCTGCCCAAAGCAGCCGTATCAAAATACAATTTACAAAGTGAGGTATCTATGCGTGAATCAGTGAATAACTCAGCTGTTTGCAAGAACTGTATCCATCTGAACAATATTGGTCAGCTCCTTAAATTGAAGAGTTCTTTGCACTAAACAAAGAAGCTCCCCCCATGTGAAAATTCATCTTTAAACTGGTTGCAGAATTTATTCACCCAGGAAAGCAACTGGTTAGGGTCGTCTACAGGCAGTCTGATGGTTGCAAGCCTGCAGGTTATAAGGTCCTACAGGCAACTGTTAAAGTATAGATGTGTTTTTAATCATCACTGTGCACTTGATTTGCTCACAAAGAACCACATATGCAAAAATAACATTAATTTTCTGTTATCACTTAGCAGCTTTACAAAATATAAAAGTATTGTGACTATTTTGGGGAATTTATTTTCTCTTCTAATATTGCTTTTGAAATTTAATTAGGATCCAATCTAAGATCAACAAGGATATGATAATTAAATAAAAACATTTGCACCAGTGTGAAAACCTTCTAGGCAGGTGATATTTCTAGGGAAATTGTTTAGATAGTTTTTATAACTTCCAGAAAAGAAAACATCTGTCTATCAAGTAATAACTGCACTGTTTCACCAAGTTTCTCTCCTGCAGGTGGTGGCTGTGGATCTGCCATGTGGAAACACTATCTCCTTTGTTGTTCCCATGCTGTTTCTTTAAAAACTAAAAGTGAATCCAAGCAGAAGAGTGGAGTTGATTTTTTGTTTTCCATGTGCAGGAAGACCAACTCCAAAATAAACTATATGCAGAATACCAAAAAAAAAACAAAACCCCTCTAAAACAAAACAAAAAATCGCCAAAATGTATGAAGTATGTGTGAAGGAGCCACAGGTTAAATAGATCATATTGAAGGCCTTCCTCTGTGGTCTATTTACTGAACACATATCACTTATACATGTTGCTTTCCTGAGACAAGTAGATTTGGCTCATATACCTAAGTCAAGACTGGTGATTTTGACTTAATTGCTGGTTTTAGTATTGTGTCATAATTCTGAGCCCATTGCTATCCCTACATGCTACCTTGTTGAACTATCAGTCCTGCTCCAGTGAAGATTGTCCAATCAGGTGAGTTTTTAAAATGCAGCTCATCTGGGCCCTGTGGCATGTCTGTTCATTATGTTTCGAAGGCAAGGTGAAGTGTTCCCATCTTTCCAAAGGATTTGACCTGCTGCTTGATGATCAGATATGCCTCTGGAGCCATTGATTAAACAGTCTTACCTGAAACCCTATGCACAGCTAATGGATCTGAAGAGCTCATGTTTGGTTTAGTGTTGTCCTTTCCAACTCCCTGTTTACCAGGTAGCTCCTCACCTGCCAAAATAATGCAGGCATTCAGAAGCACAATAAATTCTCACTTTTCAGTCTTGAGGAATATTCCATATGTCCGTCATTCACTTGGAAAAATGTAACAAAAGAAAAGTTTGCAACCAGAAAAAAAAAATTCAGATCATTGTAAAATGTAAACTATGTGTGAAGTTTTCGACTCAGAGGGATTGGATTTGCTCAGCTGAATGTCAGCCTTGTTTAAGATAGTAAAACTCCATTTTCATGTAAAAAAAATTGTCTGGCAAGTTTCTGCTAAAACTAACTTCATGTAACTTCATATGTATTATGCTAGTTCCCTCAAAATGATGGTTCAAACCAGATCAAGTCACAAAACAGGGTAGTCAGCAACCCAGGCTATGCTCCAGATACTGTTCTTTTTAGCTCTTTTGCCCTACAGTGGATGTTCCCTTCTTTAGGCTCAGCATATCTCAGAGTTAAAAGGAATAGGATATGAAATCATGTCCCCTGTTGCTTACAGGCCCAGTGTTAGACATCAACTCCATTTCTTCACATTTCATTAATTGCTTTCCTTGGTTATAGCTCCAATAAGATGGAGAAGAAACACAAGTTTAAAAGTGTACTATAAAAAAGGAGCATGTGAATTTCAGCTTACCTCCAGGTGTGGGTATATGGAATTAAAGCACCTGTGGCTTCCTAGAGTGCAAAACCCAAGACCATCTTTCTTTTGTGATGATGGCTTTTTTTCCTTAATTTTAGCAAAGGATACTGACTCAACAATGGTCATAATCCTCAACTTGTGCAATCTGAAGAAGCATAAGCTCTTCCCAATCTCTCCTGTGGAAAATACAGGATCACACAGTTTTACCATTTTTTACAAAGCCATTTCTTTCTTTCCCCTATGGACTTTTATTACCCTTTTAGCTGGCCACTTAAACACAAGATGATGTGGCAGAATTCTCAATATTTGAAAGTGCTGTGGAAAAGATCTAAAGCTGGCTTGGTGACGAAGGGCACAGCCTCTCAACTGAAGGCCAAGTTCAGAGGCAGCGTTGGCACAGGGGTTTGCACTGACCTCTTTAGAGCCATGCTCGCTTTCTGAATTTGACCCAGTCTTTTTGTCTAGGAAGTCAAACAATGAGCAAAAAACAGTGGTTATGAAATGGCACATTTATTACAGCCACTGAGAACTCCGTTTGCAACACACTGTATTTGTAACAAAAAAAAAAAAAATCATAATCTTTGACTAAATTACTTCACTTGTTTGACAGCTGATTCCCATTAAGCTTTTGTATGGATCATACCAATAATCTTGATAAAGCTCTGATAAGGTGTCCAGATGTCCTAGGTTTGCCAGTTTCTAATTAGCAGTCCTGGGGTCCTGTCAATTAAAGTTGGTGTTTTGTGCCCAAGGCCATAGAGTGAAAAGTTTTCTGCATCTGATGTCAATTCTTCAAAGAAGGACCCCCTCCTTACCATTGGATATTGAGTCCCAGTTGGAGAGACTGCAAATTTGATCAGCCTAACAGAAATTACAGGCAAGCCTGGAAACAATATTCTCTTGTGTACGTCCTAAGAAAGTGCCATTCTTCTTCCATGCTTCACCTTCGCCTATGGACAGATGTGCCCCAACATTCCTGGGGAGACACAGAGATTCACCTCAAGACGACACACTCTAAAAAGTGGAATCATGTAAATTTAAAGTCCTAGGCCAAACAGTTACAGTTTAAAAGCTGAAATGAGAAGGGCAAGTGGGCTACAACCCTTCAGACATCTGCTGGGAGGAGGGAATTACATGTGACAATAGTGGCAGCGAATTCAACCAGTCCTTTCTTTCCTGTAAATACCCTTAAGTCCTGTAAACCCCCCATCCTTTTCTCTCTAGCTCTACAGGATAATATTTCAAGAACAAGCTGACTTGCTGAAATGGAGCATAGTCTAACTCTTGCCGTGGTGTTTAAAATTTAGAGTTTAACTTAACAGGTCTAGGTTTCTCCGTTTCTGTAATAAGACAGGCAGAAAGCAGTAGATACAAGCTTTTTCATGATGCATAAGATTGTAACACCTCTGTCTTGGTGGCATCTTTTGCTTACCCTCTACTGCCTTTAGTTTTTATCTACCATTATGTGTGAATTCACATTGGAGTTCCTAATCACAGTGCTGTGAGAGTCTTCAGAAAATTAAAAAAAAAAACAAAAAAACAACAGCTGTAGACTCCTAAAAATATCAGCTCAGGCACTGCCTTTTTATCCATTTTCACAAGGAGAGAGCTTTTGCTGACAATCTCTATGTGTTTTCCCTGTTGGGGAAGGTGCGGCCCTGTGAACCTGCCAGGTTGGCTCCACTGCCACCTTCTCCACCCTCTTTCCATTCTGCTCCCAGCTGCAGAAGAAAAGCTGAGATATTGCAGAGCTCAGAGTCGTCAGAGTTGTCGCTGAGATTATCAAACTCAGCTCACAAAAGATTTCTCAGTCAAGGCCTAAATAAGGGCACTGAATTGTCACAATGAGAGATAAATTCGGGTGCCCTGTGAGAGGCGCGGAGCAGAGCTCCAGTGACATCCCAGAGGCATCTTCTGCTGCCAGGAGCACAGGCACAGACACCCTCAGCTCAGGGGTTTGGTGTGATTCCTCAGCAGACATGGCTTGTTCCTGTTTAGTTTCAGCAAAAAACATGCCCAGCCAACTCCACAGAGGAGAGCCTTCAATAGGAAATGTAGCTTGCCAGGAAAGTTAGCTGGTCTTGTGAAATCTCAGAAGGAAAATGAGGAGCCCCATTTGTCAGAGTTATAAACTGATAAAATTGGAGCCTTGCCTCGAAAATAATATTAATGGTAAATAAAATGCTGGGTTTTTTTTACCAAGCAGGCAAGCTAAGCAAAAAATAAAAAAATAACAGTAAAACTTCTGAATGTCTGTCCCATCATTGGCTCTATGAACCCTGTTGAAATGGGAAGCAGAAGCCCTTCTTTGTAGAGATGCACTTTTTCACTCACTGTCAACTAGGCTGTTTTATGTCCTTCATGCACACATTATGCTGTGCAAGGACCTCACTGAGCAATTTCCACTCACGGTGCTGCTGCCTGGTATCAAGCTTGTGACACATTTTGCATTTTTTTTTTTCTTTAAGTACAGTGAACTACAGTAGTTCAGACCACAAAAGACTATTGTTGAATGTGTTAGGAAAAGAAAGATTTATAAGCTGTATCTTTTTTCTTCTTTCAACAGATAAACATGAATACCAAAATTATAGCAAAAGCTCCTAAAGTCCAATAATTAAAAAAAAAGGTTAGAGCCCATAACAAGAGGTATAAGGTCTGGAAGATGTCTTACAAACTGAAACTGACTGTGAAACTTGAAAATAATAAGGGTATAAATTAGCTGTATATGATCATCCCCTTTTGTTTACCCAAGGCATATTCTTTCCTTGTTGCTTTTGCATATATTGTGTTTACAGTGTGAAAGAGCCACACATTCCTAGTGTTTACTATCAGTATTTCATATTTCGAAGGTGGCAGTTAATGCTCAGTGCCTGATTTGACTCTTATGACAAGTGCAACCGTTTATCTCGGGGCAAAACAGAAAGAAGCATTTATAAACCACATATTTCTCTCAAAAAAATAAAATATCCACTGAAGAGGAGTTGAAAATCTTCCTTAATGCAGTGTCATAAAAAATTAAGCAATGACAAGACTAAAATTCATATTTCATGATTTGTCCAGTGAACTAACTAATTTTGATGTATAAATTTAGGTGAACAGAAAACAAACTGCTGTGAAAATTTCTTCTCCTTCCTGATTTCAGTGATGTGTGAAATAAAATTTTTCTAGTCTTTTTCCAAAGATGTAATTTCTAATTTTAACAAAATGTTAAGGACCAGCCCCTGGGTAGATTTACTATATTCTTGATTCTCAATAAAACAAAAGACAAGTTTCTCTCATGGTATGTTGGCATTTTTTCATCAGACCTTGATGGAGTCAGGGATTAGAGAGCAACAGAAGTTAGTGAGAAAAGCTAAGCAAAATCCAAGTAGGATCAACTGGCCTTTAGCAGCACTCATGAGTATCTGAGTTTGGATTCAGTTATATTTCTGGAGAAGATTCTTGTTGATTTTTATCTTAATTGCCCTCCCTTGTATCTCCAGGCTCCAGCACAGCATGGACACACATCTACCAGGACAGTCCAGTGCCTTGGCAGAGATTTCCACCACTGGCAGCTGAAGCTTAAACCCTGGTCAACGTCAAAAAGGATGAGTGACAATGGGGTTCTAGAGCTACTCCCCAGAGGAATTCTTCCCACGCCACTGGCATGCACACAAATACAGCCTCCACCACATGAGTTTGGAAGTCAGGGGTTAAGAGAGTTCCTGACCACTCCCAGCAGCACTGAAGCAACAGGGCTGCTGCTGGTCAGGATGGCATGGTGTCAGCAGAGCTGTGTGGGAGTCTGGCATGGTCCCAGGTGTTGCTCTGCCTGGTTTTGAGCAAGCCTGTGAGCTCCCCTCTTTCACTACAGTTACTCTGCCGCAGAAGATTCCACCATAAACAAACACTTTGGCAAAGGCCTCACAGGAAGGTTCCCAGTCCTTTAACAAGGACAGGGAATTTGTTCAGAGGAAGTTCTGACCCCAGTTGTAGGAGCTGAGCTGTGCAGTGCAGGATGATGGCCTCTAACTGGGAGCACTGCGCAGCAAAGCCCTCCCACCTATTATCACTTCTGACTCACCCAACCCATTCCCAAGGAGACTTTCCCAGAGAAACACACTTAACACACTCTTACATACAGACAGTGGTGTTTCACGGATCTCTCTGCTATCATCACTGCTCTGCAAGTCCAGTGTGGGGGACTGAGAGCTGCAGTGACACAGCTCCTGCACAAGCACATGTCCCGCTCCTGAAGGGATCAGACAGCCCAGCTAACATCCTTAACTTCCCCTAACTAGAATCTTTTGTAGCCCTTCCTCTTCCCCCTCCCCATGTTTTGTTTTTTTAACTGGCACTTTTCCTTAAATACCTGGGGCTCCTTCTTTAGTCTGACTTCCCTCAGGAATGCTACCATCTCCATCTCCTTTATGAACTACTGGACCTTGGCATCCCTCCAGCACTAGAGTTAAGAAAGACATTTTCTATTCAGCAGCTCTGACTCCATCACATATGTCTCTGTAGAGTAGGTCAGAAGGCAAAGCCTGCAGAGTGCAATAATATTTGTACTGCTGTCTAATCCTAGAGGGAAGTTGGTAGGAGGGAAGCAGTTAAGAGAATGCCAAGTACCTCCAAACCACAGGGCTCTGCAATAAAAAGGGGAACAAAGAGAGATGGCTCTAACAATATCCACAGTGTTTCTTAATCTAATTATATTTTCACTCTCATTTTTGTCATCATAAGAAATGCTCCACATAGGCTTTTGTTATCTTTTTCTCTTCCATAGGTAAAGTTGCTCACCTGGTTAAATAAAAATCTGCTAGTAAAACACTCCAAATATATAGCAGATGCATAAGCATGCCTTGAGAAATGATTGCTGGAGACATAAAATCTGATTTTTTCCTCCCCCATAGTTCTTTTCTTCTTCCTGTGGTGAAAATGTACCTCTCTCAGAAATGTCCCTGTTTTCTCTGGGACTGGTTGTCCGGCTTCAGGCTTTAATTATAGCAGATGTGAAAGATGGAAGAAGGCTTACCCTTTCCAGCATCCAGAGTGGGGAGACATAAAACAGCTCACTTATCTATTAGAAATACTTTTGTTGACAAAGAATGAGCTACTGTCTGTAGCTTCCTGTTCCTGAATATGAAACCATAAAGAAAAAAAAAAATCCTAATTCTTTACAAAAGAACGGAAATATCATCTCCAAGTCACAAAGATCCTGAGTTAAAACTATCGCTTTAATTGTGTTCATTTGTTAACTTACAATAAGAGAAATGTGCAAGAAAGAAATAAGACAATCTCTCCAGTGGGAAATTTCTGTAATCACTGTGAAAAGGCTTTCAGTAAGATATTAGGACGTAGTATCCTAGAAAGTCTACATGACCTTGACTGTTTTCTTCCACCACCCTTGGAAAAAGCAGTCAGAAATTCTGAAATGACATCTCTTAATTCTTTTCATTTCCTCTACAGAGTTATTCTTTCAGTTCATTTCAGTAAGTCTTCTCCTTCTAGAAAGAGCAGAGTTAATTACCTTTCTTCTCTCAAAACCAGTGTGTGGTTTCCCATTTTCACTGGTTCTGATGAAGTGAAACACCCAGGCTCAGCTCAGCTGCCCAAATGTCTGCCACAGCACTGAGCATGCCCCTCAGCCTCCTGCTGCTGGAAGTCTCAGTCTCAGTTTATGCTCTGTTGCATAAACTCTCTAATCCACTCAGCAGGATCAAAATCACTTGAGAGAGATTTCTGGTCCAGAACTATTGAAAATAGATCCTATCATCCCAGCTACTGCTAGCTTCAGAATCACAGAAGAACATTCAAGAAAGGACAGTCTTGTAGGCTGCAGATCTTTCAGGCTTTACAGACAAAATGGCCTACACACTTGTATCCTCCATCTCTGCCTTTAACAATGACAGGAGGGTGAGTGTTGGGTCACCTTTTCGGTCTTTGTTCAGTGTACACAGCATTATGGAACAAGACAAGAGGTCAGTTTTCAAGAATACCCAGAAAATTTGCTGCAGAACTGGTAAGAATCATTAAAGTATTTATTTGGAGAACCAGCTCCAAATGATATGGGCACTTTGTTTCTGAAACAAGTTTCTGGAGACATTGAAAATATTTTCCCCCTCATGTTTGGTTTACTTCAAGTATGTTTTGAGGCATACAAAATAGGAGCAGGAGAAGAATGTTATATAAGTAAAAGATCCTTTCCCCTTTCCACTTCATCTTTAACAAGATTCCTGATCTCAAAGTTTCTCAGGAATATGCCACTACTCCCAGCCTGTCATTAAAATATGTTTGCTGTTCTGCAGAGAAAAAGTATCAAGACATGAGCAGCCTGAGGGGTAAAATTAAGCAAAAGAAAGTGGGAGGCAAAAGTGTCACGATCTCTTAAACAAAGAACTAAGAGATGAAAAACTGACTCATGCCTACTGAGGCTGGAAAGCTGGATATGCTGATCTAATACTGTATTATATTAGTGCCTGTGTTGATACATATTAAGGTGTATAATCCATTAGGATGTAATGTGGAAAGAAACAATTTGGTCTGAAGATAATATATGAAATAGAGCTGCAGTGAAATACATTAAAGTTTTTTTGATGATGGAGGTGAAAAGCAATCACATCATAAAAGCAATTAGAATTTGAAACTAACTTTCTTCCTTTTTCAAATTAATCCATGAGAACTAGATGCAAACTTTCCTCTCCTGCCAGTTCTGTGAAAGTTTGGTTTCCAAATAAAAGAAAAAAAGGGAAAAAAAAAGCACAAATGACATCATTTTTTATAAAAGGTGTGGATCAGGATGCTATGTCTTAACATCTATCTGTAATATTATAAGCATGCAAGTGTAGGTCCATTTTTTATAAATCCCTGTTCTACTCTCATTGGCAGAAATTAATCTGATGGCAGATCTCAAGATGTGAGATGTGCTGCTCCAGCCTGACAGATGGAGCTGAAATCTTTCTATTGTTTGAAAATAAATCAGACTAGTAGACATAAAACTTGGTGGAGGGCAGGGGAAAAAAAAGATTTACCTTTAGTTAGATACAGAATTGTACAGAATTGTACCTGTCCTACTGTAGAATTTGTGCCTCAGCAGCATCCATACTCTCTAGTATTGTCCTTGGTTTTTTGTTTGCTGACAATTTGAGCTGAGAGCTTTGACTACATACCAGGGGAAAAACAACAATTTGGAGCTGTCTTAGAATAGCTCAGACCTCCCACAACAAGAGGAAAAGTCTCCTGTTCTTCCTGAGCTGAATGGAGAAGGCTGCTCCCTTCTGCCTCCTTGACCCAGGCCAGGAAAGCCCTGTTGCAGGTGCCTTCCCTTCACACAGCTCACAGGATGCCACCACAGCCAAAATAGCGTGCAGGATTTATCACAAAGCAGAAATATATGTGAAGGTGAGAGGAAAACATCGCAGTGCTGTAAGCCAGAGCACTGCCCATCTATTCCGCCACACATTGCACTGGGCTTTGCAGGCTGTAGTCTGCTCTGTCATGACTGCAGAGAGAATTTCAACTTGAGTTTTGGCCTGGTTCCATGCAAGATGAAAGAGACTAGTTATTGACAAGTTTTGCAATACTTTTACATTTAACTACACGTTTATGTCACAAGTCACCCAGGTCTTCTTAACTGATTTGATTCTCATGATATTCTGATTAAAATTTAAGAAGACCTGGTAGATACATGTGGCTTGATTTTTCAAAGATGCTCTGTTTCTCACAGAGAGACAGCTTGCTCATAAAGCTGGAATAAACACAGGAGCAATAGCAGGCAGGAGCAAAGAGCCAGGAATTACACTGCACAGTAATCAAACACAGCATGGAATGAGGTGATGAAGTTTTCAGATGTGTTAGGGTGGCTTTAAAGTCCTCTCTATTTTTAGTGACCTGCTAGAACACCCATATCACTACCTAGGATAGAATACTTTTTTCTTCTAAGAATTAGCTTGTTTTCTACAGGTCCCAAGGAGATCTTTTCCTCCTGAGTGCTGCATCACATGAGGGTTTGGGGTATGTACCAGATCTGCAATAGGATGCCAAGTAACACTTCTTTGCTGAGTCACTTCACAGGGTCACACAAGAGCATTTTGCTCTGCTACTCATTGTGATCTCATTAGCTATTCCCCTTCACTAGCATCTCATTTGCCCACTAAAAACTGTATACACAGTCTAGTCATTATCCCATTTCAGTTGCCTGGATTTTAAGCTCTGCTCTGTTCCTAGCTGTTCTGTGATGGGATCAAGCATAAAACAAATCTGCTCCTGATTCTTCCTGTCAACAAATGAAAGAAAGACTATAAACTATCCTCTTCCTAATCTACTATTTCAGCATATTAGTTAACATAAACCTGTTCCAGTGACCCATGTAATAGCCATGCTGACATTTGATGCTTAGTTTCTCAGTTCCATATGCACATGATTTAAAACTACAAGGTATTTCTTTATACAATTCTATTAATAGCTTGTGGAATTTTTGCTTAGTTTTTAGGACAATGTGCTTTGAGTTTGAGGGGCAGCTTGCACTCTGGCATCGGAAGCCACTCCAATATACATTTCAGTTTCTTTCAGTCTGCCACAGTAAGAAAATTGATGGCCTGCTCTCCGGGACTCATGTGTTACTCCTTGGCTGCTGTCTCCCACGCTGCTGGTGTATATCTGCTGTTTTCACTGGAAAAGAATGCAGGACATTCAAGCTATTCCAAGCAGCACCCTTGATGTCTGGACTTCATGGGAATGTTTCACACCACAGTTATTGATAGCTGCTAACTTTCGTACCTCGGACTGGTTCTTTTGGCAGCTCCCTCTGTTTTGTTCTCTGGGCAGACACAAGCCAAAGCAGCCTTTGCTGCAAACGCAAGGTCTGTCACCATCTCTCAGGCTGTTGCACATAGAGAGACCCAGCTGATGGCATCCGCTGTATGGGGAAAAAAAAAAAAAAGAAGAAAAAAGAAAAATAAATAAATAGAAGAATTTTGAAAAAATAAAATCCATCTTTTCTGTAATCTGCAGGAAAGGCTTTTAGCTCATTCCAAGGAACAACTTGGAATTTCAGCATCTTAGTGCAGTTAAGAGGTATTTAGGCAAATGTGTGTGCATGCACAAGAGGAGAATTAAGGAGACAGCAGCTGTGTCTGAGAAATTCTGGCCTTCTTCATGATCTTCTCTGTGCTATCAAAAAGCTTTTTAAAGCAGATGCTCTCTGAAGAATGACTGGAAAGTCTTGGAGGAGGCAGGGGGGCCATAAATGTACCCTGCCACCTCTACCACTTGCACATCACTTCTGTGGCTGGTGCTGTTGGCTGCTAGAAGGTCAGAAGTCAGGCTGGGTTAGCCATTCTTTATGGTCTTAAAGCTGGCAGCACATCAAAATATCCTTAACACTGCCTTGACATTGCAAGAATGAAGAAGGGGCATGGGAAGAGAGGATTTCTATTTGAAGCCATTCCTGTAGCTGATTTGATTGATACCAGAGAGATAATACAAAGCTTGGATGCAGACTGAGTTTGTCAGAGTTCATGGGTCTTCAGATGGAGAGCTGGGTTCAGCTCCTCAATTTAGGGGCTAAAAAAAGTTCAGATGCCGATCTGGTTTGCAATTTTCATGTAGACTGTGAAAAATTAGGGCTTTGGACTGAGTTCACATACTGCAGAGAAAATAAACTATTATTTATATCACAATGAAAAAACCAAGATAATTATTATTAGGAAGCTGGGTCTATGTTCCATTAAAAAACTAAAAATCCCACAGGCTGTGGTGAGAAGAAAAACAGAATAAGACAGGAGCCTTTCAGCAGATTATTTACCAGGCTTTTAGTGATGTTTCTTCCTTTCACTTGTAGTGCTTCTATATAGTGAGGTAGTTGCAAAGTGCCATAGGAAAACAGCAGCTCTCTGAGAGGGGAGCCTGCCACCAGCCCTGGCAGGTCCACTGCAGCCACAAGCCAGTTTCTTGCACTTTTCCCAGCAAGATTTTGACAGCTGTCAACCTGATTTCTTTCTGCAGTCACCGGAGGGAGAGTTGCACGTTTCCAGAAGGCAAGACAGATACTCAGCTGTGACAGAGTAGTTTGGCACACAGCACTGAGTTCAGAGGGTGTTTGGGTTATTTACATTCCTCAGGAACTTAATAAAGACACCCAAATCAAATTCCATTGTTCTTCTGTAAATACTGAATGGATTCGGCATCTTTGTCAGCCATGAACTGGTGTAAACTTAAAGAATATAAAGCTATAAGGAAACTACAGATATGAGAAGGGACCAAAAAAAAAGGAAAAAGGAAAGAACTGGTTTCAGTCCAGTTCAGATCTTTCCTGCTAGTATAATCATCATCTCACTGACAGAGAAGAAAAACACAAAGGCATTAATGGCTTGTTTGAGGCCACACAGGAAGCCTGAGAGAGGACTGAAAACTGAAACCATATCTTTAGGATCCAAATCCTTAACCACAAGGCCATCCTCCTTTTCATAGCTGTCTGTCTTGGGGAAGAGAAATAAAGTAATTCTGAATCCCAGGGGCCACTAAATTATGTTACCATGACATGCAGAATCAGTGCTTTGTGCTGGCATATTTTTCTTGCTTTCAATTACCTTAACAGGGATCACTGAGCTGCATTTATTGGAGGACCAGTACATAATTCAGTGGAGATAATATGTCTTACCATTTCATTTGACCTATAAATGAGCTCAGTGCTCTCTAAATCTATTGTCCAGTGAGTAATGGTCCATATTGCGAAACACCTCCACAATTTATCATCATCTGCAATATATTTTGAATCAACTTCTGACAACAAAAGCTGCTGCAGATCAGGCTGAATGACACAGCTGGCTAGAGGAAGCTTGGATATACTCCCTGTAAGTCTCTTTGGTAATAGTTCCTTATGTTTCTTATCACTCCTAGTGCTCTCAATGATTGGGAAGGAGTGGAGAAAGGAATGAATTTTTGGTAATTTTTTTTTTTAAACACAGCAGTCTTAAGATCAAAGGTGAGGTGAGACAAGGCCAGTAGGGAAAGGTAATGCATTATATTAGGTACATTAAAAAAAAAAAAATCTGGCCTAATAAAAGATACTAGCTCTGGCCTGTAGTCTGGCTGGAGGTCAGTACCAGAATACTGTTCTGGTGTGGTACTCAGCCTTCACTACCTGGTGTTGCAGTCATGTACACACCACTTCCTCACAACCCTCAGAAGAGTAAGAAGCCCTACATGCTCATTTCAACACACAAATCAAGAGGTAGAATTTCATCAGCCCACACTGAAAACCAAGTATGTCAGCATGGTTCAAGAAAATGATACCTCTTCTTCCATATCCACCAGTGTTACTAGGGGTTTTGTTGTCCCCCAGTTATAGAAGAGACACGTATTGATGAGGTCCTATCCATGTACCCTTTCCTATTAGTTCACGCCCTTGAGTAATTTTCTGGCATGTTAGGACCTTCTAAAAATTGCAGGGCTGCTGTGACTAAATTTCATGCAAATACATTTGATTGTTGGAGGAGATATGGGAGGGCTGGCTGATTTCTTTCAACTGTGTCTACTTACCAGTGAGAGACATTAAACAATTTAAACATAAACCATTTCTCTATGTTTGAAGTTCTAAGAGAAACCACATGAAATGCAATGAGAGAGACTGTGTCAAACTTTACACGCAGGAAGAACCCTATGCTCATTTGAGAATGAAATAGCTGACCTGCACATTTTCTGAGGCATGGAGGGGATGTACTCTCTTTTGTAGCCTTCACCTCTCCAGTCTGGTGCCTGATTCAGGCTCAAATCTGTTCAAGAAGGACTTGGCCAGATGTAGAGATTATTTGCTAAGCATCCTGGAAATATGCAGTTTTGTGAAAGTTGTGCCTGGCAGCTGCTTCCACACTTCCCCACCAATGGAAAACAAATCTGAGTGCCAGAGGCTGTTCAGTAAAAGTTCACTAATAAACTTTGAACTCTGTGTTATAGGTATCCTTGTTAGCCAGTGTGTGTTATGTTTGGCTGTTGAAGTATCTCAGCTTTCATTTTATGCAAATGAACCAGTCAGAGACATCTGACAAAATCTTGGATGGCCTGGCAGTATGGCTCTCTGGAATCTGTTGCACATGAATATACAGCCAAATTAAAGTAATCAGAGTTTGGTTTCTCTGCTGACATACATTTCACAAAAATGGAAGATCTCCCCATATAGGCTCACAGCAACGAGACACACTGACACCTGCTCTGGTTCCAGATTAAGAACTTTTAGTATTGAAAAGAAGCCACCTCACTGCCAGACTGCTGCAAGTTTACCACCATATTTCCCGTTAACTGTGTCATATTGAGGAAAGCCTTATAAATCTGAAGAAATCTATAAAGGGATGGTGCCTTAAATAGTTGTAAAATTTACATCAACTTTAAAAAACTTAATCCAGATGTTTGTGACTGGATTAATTACTTGTAAGTGTTCAGGTACTGTGAGTCAACAACTTCTTGCTTGAAAGTTGTTCACAAGGGAGCTACTTTCTCCATGCACCATTTCTGCTGTGTAATTCATCACTTAGGCCCCATAATCATGTTTCTGATTCCTTGCTGAGTAGTTAAACATGTTCAGTCCTGTGGACATATTTAAACAGGAACATAGGGAAGAAACAAGTAAAAAAACTAGTAAACAGACAAAAAGCATTTTTCAAACACACCAGCACCCTAAAGTAAAGAGTCATGGCCCAAGCATTTATGCAAATTAAGTACTTGTGCAATCATTGAAATCTGTGTCATCAGCTGACCACAAGTTTGGTGGAGCTAGACAAGAACACAAAAAATTTGGTTACAAATGCCACTCTTACTAAAATCAAAGGTGTCTAACCTGTTCTACTTCAGCAGAGCATGGTCAGTATAGGTATCTCTAGGCAAAGAGAGAGAAGAAAATAATCATCCTTCTCCTGTGCAGTTCTCTCTCCCATTAGACGGAGGCAGTTTTTGCTACATTGATTGAAAGGTATACTTGAGAAAGGTACTGCTTAGGTCTCATTTCACTATAAAAAGTCCCTGGCATAAGGCTAGCTATAACTCTTCTAAACTATCCATTTTGAATGACTGTCATTAGGAAAGAATTTAGTGGCTTTGCATTTCATATAAGGTAATAGTTTCTAGAGGATTTGGGGGCAGCAAATAATAACTTTAAATGGTCCCAGGAGAAGTCTGGATGACGCACATCATTCAAAGCACCTGAGAGAGTCTGTCTTTTACCACCTAGTTTAAAAGCATCTATTAAAGCATCTATTACTTACTTTCTTGTTCCTGTCTAGGCCAGTTCCTCTAACAGATAGGGACACCTCACCCTGTACTGCCCTACAATTGCCCTCTCAGCTGCATCTCATACCAATCCTACCCAAATTACCAGCAGAGAGGTAGGAGCTGAAAAGCAATGCAGTGGACACTCCTGTAGATGCCCTGATGCCATTTTGAAATAAAGCCAATTTTTATGGTATTACTTCTTCAGCTGATGCTTTACAAATCAGCATCTGGTGTGGTGATCAGAGAGAACACTCTCAGAAGATTTGAACCCGGTTCTTGTGATGAAGTGAATCAGGATGGATCCATCCACTGACAGTTACCACAGCCTTCCAACTTTCCATGGTTTCCTATTGAGGAGAAAAAGTATTTCATGCTGTGTGCTGCAAATGGAAGTGCTGCACAATTTTACTGCATGCTACTGTTGAACTTTCATGGAAATATTACAGCAGCACCCAGTTCTCTGCATGTGTGGGCACATACAATCTTTGAATCTTTGGAAATAATATATACATGAAAATTCCTGGGAATAAAATGCTATCAACTCAAGGAGAGTCAAAATTTCCAGGCTAGTTCAGTTCTTTCCTTCAAGTAAGAAGGAAAGGCAGGCAGAGGAAGCAGACAGGTTTAAAGGGCCAAGTACTATAGTATTCAATTCTGGTAGGTGTGGGTGGGTTGAAAGTAAGGGCAATATTTGTCTTATGGATGGTAGTGCTTCAGTCATCTCACAGCTCTGGCCACCATGAAACCAGTGGGACACATTGAGAAACTTTCTTCACTTCTCATTGCTGAAATGCTTTTTAGTATGAAAAGCTCATGATAAGACAGCAGATTTTTAGTATTTCCAGGATGCCTCTTTACTCAAAACCACTTAATCTTAGTTGTACTTGGAAGATGGATAAAAATAAGGAAGAAAATAACTGGGTTTGGAAGTGCTAACATGTTATTTTACTAGTTTTCAAATACTTTAACTAACATAGCTGGATTCCAAGAGCACTCTAGCACAGGCCACAAAACCAGAAAAGGTTACACAAAATTTCTAGGCAGAGACAGATAAATAAATCTTACAATAGTACACACTGGAATTTGGATGAAAAAAGTATCTCACTCTCACTCCATTGTGAGAGTTATAGCCAGAATATGTGTTCTCTGTTCTCATTCTGTCTTTTTATGATTCAGCCATCTAAACTCTCATATAATGTGGAAAAGCTGCAAGAGGACAAGGCAAGGAAAGGTGAACTGGAATTAAATGCAATGTTCCTCAAGGAAGGATGTCTGCTCTGAATAAGTTGAAAGATACGATTAGTCTTTATTTCTCTTGACTCCCTGATGAGTAACCATAGTCCACGCTGTAGGACATAGATTACCACTCAAAGTCCACTTTCTGTTGTGCCAACAATTCCAAATATGAACATTCATTATTTAGGTGAGCCCAAGACAATTTATTTCTTTTTTTGCCAGTTGGCCAGAGCACCAAACCCTCCAAACCTCAAATTATTTATATTTTCCTTGTCTCCAACACTGACTCCCACCAGAGTGAGCAATACATCTCTCAGGATTACACTGTTGCCTTCATCCATGATCGCTTCACATACTGATCTTCATCCATGCTTTATAGAACAGAGTTCATGACAACAAGTTATAGTAGAAATAAATTTCAGGTCCTACCAACTTATTTCAGAAAATATTTGGATGTAAAATCAAGGTATTTACTGGAGCAAAGAATCTCCAAACTGACAAAATTCACTTCAAATGTGGCTATTTCCTCTACTGGGTCTTTATTAGCTGTATCATCAAGATGGACCAACAGAAATGAACAGTGAAATGTGCACAGAGGGTGTAAGGAAGTGCTTCACTGATGATAATATCTGTGTTTGAACTGCCTTAAAAGCAGACTTTTAAATAGAAGGAGGATGTGTAGGGAAAAAGAAGAGGTGCAGAGGACAAGAACAGGCGGTTGCAGACAGAAGAATGCTTTTTTCATGTTTTTCTTCTCATTCTTGGCCACAGACCTCTGAGGTGATTTAAGAAGGGTGTAGAGGTCCAAAAGGAAATATCTTGTAAAAGGGATAGTACAGTTATGATTGAACAAGTAGTTTTGTATCCTTGGAGACATTCTACTTTATTACCCACGACTGATTTTTTCTTTATCTTGTTCTGAAACTCAGAATGTGTTTTAGAAATCTGATTGAACCTGGTTTTGATTTTGTTCTTGCTGCAAAATTTTCAGCTTTCTGTCTGTTCTGGGTCAGATTTTTACAAAGCACAAAAGCACGTATTTCAGTTCAGCTGATATGAAAAAAAGCTCGCTTTTTAAATTCATTTAGCCACCTGCATAGTTGACCAAAAACCAAGAAATATCAAGATAAAAAATGATAGCAAAAAAACCCTAAAAACAAAAACAAAACCAAAAAACAACAAACAAAACAAAACAAACAAACAAAAAAACCCCAGAACAAACAAGAAAAAAAGAGAGGCAGTGTTTAATATAAATAACTGTACTTCAGGCTTACAAAGGTGTTGCAGGAGAGAGATTTGCACACTGATGCTCCCTGCCTGAAGCTCTCTGTCAGGAGGTGAGCAGTCCACCTCCAGAGGAGATTCCTTTCCAAGGCATCCCTCAGTTCCCACCCTGAAAATTGTTCTTCACTGTTGTCCTGCACAAGAAAGCAGCAACACTTCAAATTATAATGGAGGGCTTTTCACACTTCGGAGTGTCTCCCCAGAATTGCTCTCATGATGCACTTTTCTCGGGGTTTACTAGGCCATCCTTGCGCAAGTTTTCAACGAGATGGTTGTCCTCAAATGTGGTTACTGAACAGCACATTAAAGAGTTCACAACAGAAGATGTACAACACGTATAAACCTAACATGAAGAACGGCTAGGATGCAGCCAGAAAGAATAGTACTGCAACTGAATGGGATGTCCCACTTAAAAACCTCACTTCTTCCCCCTTCATTTCAAGGGGGGAGAAATAACCTTAAATATAAAGACAGAATGTGAATCTTGATGTGAAGCATTTATTCTTAATTTAAAGTTCAAACCTCTAGACCATAGCCAACTCTTATTAATTTTTATTTGTAACAAAATTCATATATGACAAAGTAAATTAAAAAAAAAAAGTAAAGTTATGAAGATCTGGATAATCACAGCAGAGCCTTACTGACACCATAAATCATGAAAAACCCTGGAAATACTTGTAACTGTGTCACTCTAAATTTCCCCTTGGGTATTCTGTGCATTATTGCACACACTCCCTCTATAAATGCAGATTTAAAAACCCCATGAGTTTCAAATGGCACTTTATTAGGGAGCATTTAAATCATTTTTGAAAGTAAGATCAATTTAAGCATGCAGAATTTTTATTAGCAGCACAAAAGAGGAGTCCAGCTGTTCCTATGGAGCAAGCGTGTGTGAACCAGGCTTCAGAGCAATTTCTGCTGTGCCAGCCACGGTGTTAAATGTTGGCCAAGAGGGACTTCTGCAGAATGGAGCAAACTGAGTATGCAGCACAGCTGAGGAAACACTGCCCCACATTTTGCATTTCTTATTCGAGTGACCTAGTCCCTGAATCACCCAAAGAAGCCTGTCAGAGCTCTTGATCTCACAGCAGAAGGAATTGTACAAAGCACAATATAAGAAGTTCCTCAGACTCTGGGAACATGAAAGAAAGAAGGTGAGAGAGTAGGAGGTATCAAGTCTAAAGTATTTGTCGATCAGAAAAGTACATCTTTGTTCTGGGAAGCAAAGAGTTAGGCCATTGCAACCAAATCACAGCCTGTGATTTAACCAAATTTAACCAAATGCATAAACACTGAATTAGGCTGAATTTCACAGTCAGACTCATGAGCTCACCAGGACTATGCCTCCTAATTTGGGAATCACACCATTACAGTGCAAGTAGCTAAGTCATCACAGGGTATCCCCTGGAGCTACTAGATTTTATACCAGTCATGAATTTAGCTACCCCTGGAACCATTTTTATTTCCTGAAAGGCATTCTTCTTCCAATGAAATATATGTATTTTTAAACATATGAGGAACATTTGCCAGAATAATTGATCTTCTACTCTGAATGTTAAAAAAAAAAAAAAAAAGTCAGACAGAAAAATGGACTGGGTCTGCCCTAGTTAGGCTCTGATGGCAATTCCAGAGAGAAATGTTTTAATTGCCAAAGAAAGCCCCCTTTGCCAAAAATCATGTCTTTATGGAGCTTGTCAGAAGTTTTCAGTTTCAGTCCAAAAAACTGCCTGAATGAAATCTAATCACTGATGACAGCAAGATTAAAAGTGCACAGACTGGCTGCCTGAATAGCAGTTAATAATAGAACAAAAATGTGGGTTTTACACAGTTGATTCATAGCAAAATTATTCATAGGACATAGATTTTAATAGCAAATACCCATCATTTTATCCCCCAGCATTTCTTGAATACGTGGAAAATGCTGGACTGGAATACTGAAATCAGAACTACTTAGAACTACTACTACTTCCTTTTCTCTAGTGACAATTGAACAGTTAATAAAATTAATTAGAAGTGGGTACTATTGGAAATACTTCAATGTCTGAATCCTTCCCAGTCTGGAACTCTGACCTTGAGTCCATACCTTTACCAAGTCTCCTTTACACTTTAAAAGGTTAAAGAGCACTGTTTGGATAGACAAAGCAGTGGTTTTACCACTGAAGTATTAAAAATTAAGAACCAGAATGAAAAGTAGTGTAACTGTACATTTTGACCCTATTACGTCCACATTTATTAAACATTCTACTTCCAGTGAAACATTAACAGAGAACACTGGAAAGCTTTTCCCCTTGACAACATGGAAAGTAATATGATGAAGAACAAAAACAGGAACCATTGAGTGCAGGACAGCAAGATAGCCACGAAACCCAAGAATATTAGTAAAGACTTAGCTATGTATCCTCAAAACTGAAAAACCCTTCCCCACAACCAAGAGATCCTTTTCCTCAAAAGAAGATTTTTGAGAGGTAAAACTGATTAGTGTTGTAAATAACTGCAGAGGTTGATGAATGCTCTGTATGAACATACAAAGTCCTTTGGGCTCCATTAGGAAACCTCTCAGCAGTTACAGAAAGTTGAAAAGAAGAGAAAAAGACAAAGCAGCTCCATTCAAGTCCATTGGACTGGAGCATAGCATAGAAAGCTACGGTGTGCTATACTCTGGGGACACAAAAAGGTTCAGACTCTAGATTTAACATCAATAAAGAAAACAAGGACATCTATTCTCCTTGAAGGCTAAAATAATCTGTTCTTTAAAGCCATGTAGAGACGGAGAATGATTTTAAAGTTTCTCCAAGGGAGATAAAAAGGTACCAAACAGCAGCAAACCCTTTACAATACTTTAACCTTACTAATTCTTATTCAGCAGCTGAGCTGTTTTCAACCCAACAGGTGGTTTATCTTTGTTTTTATTACTGTGATCACAATCACTGTAAAGAAAAAGGCAGAGGGCTGTTATTTTTGTATTTAAATGAGGAAAACATCATCACAGAGGCTTCATGTCCTGCAGTACCTCAAGAATTGAGATGAATTTAAAGAAATAATTTAAATGAAATACCAATATTTAAAAAAAAAAAATTGAAGAAGAAAAAACCCAAACATTTGCAAAATCCAGTAATTCAAATTTAGGTGTGCTATCAAATCCTTATTTTTGCATTCATCTGGTTGAAACTAGCACCATACACTTTCAGTGGGGGATTTCAGGTTTTCCCTCACACTTTCACATACTTTAATTATTTTAGTGACAGTAATACACTTTCCACCTCAGTGCAAGCCTTGGTGAATGACGATTTTGCTTAGCAGTACCATAATGCCATTCCACCATGCTCTTGAGGAATGGTTGCTGTTATTTCTTGTTGTTTTGCATTGAACTTCTCAAAATAATCTGGTGAATCATACATCTTGTTTTTCAGGCTTGTTCAGTCTAATAATACTAAGTGAATAATAGCTGTTGATATTTCCTCTTTTTCTAGACCTGTCAAACTCATCACTTGATTGCTCTTGAGAGTTGCCAAATACATTGCTAATATTCCTTAGTTTTGGGAAAAGTGATTTAAAAAGTCAGAAGTTACAAAATGATCCAGATATTTTGCTGTTGTAAAAGACCAGTTAATAATATTTTTTTAACAGAACTTACTCCCAGCCCTCCTGTAAGCAAAGCATTTTCTATTCATCTCCTTGCTGCAATACCACGGAGGAATAATGTGACTCATGAAAGCCACCATGGACAAACAGTACTGCTCTTTTAGAATGTGGGTACCTCAACTGTACCAAGTTTTTCATTGAAAACGCTTTCCTTCTTCCATATTGCAGTGTCCATCCCTCAAGAGCATATATTAGAAATGAAGACCAAATTATAAAATTCAGGTTTAAAACTGAGTGAAGGACCCATCTACATAGTATTTTAAGCGTTTGCCAGAGACTGATCTGGTTAAACCCAAATGTGTATGGCAATGCAAAAGACATTATTACCTTGATTCAGTAAAGAATGTAATTGTTTTCTTATAGCTACATGGTTGGCTGTCATTATTAGATGCCATTACCTTAGACATTATTAGGTGATGAGCATCATGCAACTTGTCTCTTTCAAAACTATTCAGAGATATTTAAGTAAAATTTCTTGTTTTGTACATCTGAACTCCCCTAAAATTACCCATACACAAGGGAAAAAAACTGTCCCGGTAAGTGTTAAGTTGGAAATATATCTCTTCCCCTGCCCCTTAATCCTACCTCCTTACTTTAAGGGGTGAAATTTTCTTGGAGATTTGAACCCCACTTTAGTCAACACAAGTTTTGATATTTACCTTGGTGGAGCCAAAATTTCACTCCTAAAGGTTTAGAAAAGGAAACTAAAGAAGAATTAAATTACAAAAATGAAATGAAATTATGAAAATATTGAATTATGAAAATAGATGATTGTACCAAGTATACTTGCAATCTACCAAGATAACATATTAAGCAGAGAGACAATTCTGTGCATAGTACTTTACACTACTAATCAAAAGATGAACCACTATTGGAAAATAAATGCAAATTTGACTTAAATAGAAAAAAAACCCAACATTAAATTCAATTGAGTTATTCTCTTTTATCCATTGAGGGAAAGACTCATCAATATGTTACTTATTTCACTCTGGGCTATTCCTTGGCCTCTGAGGACTTTTTAACACCAGACTCACCTTACATTTGCACTCACACATAAGACAGAAACAATTTGTAGGGATCTTACTGAATCTTATTGCCTTAATTTTTCACTCATTCAATATTTTCATTCAATTCTCTTGTCCACTGCTCACAATCAATATTATTCTTTTCCTTCCTGCACTTTTGAAGATGAAAGTAATTGAAAAGGTGACACTCTGTTATTCCTCTCTGTTTGCTGGAGCCTTTGGGAAACTATCTTTGATAGCTGCAAATTTAGTAATTTCACTATCTAGGGAATATCCAAAAGAATATTCTCAGACTGCTTCTAAAAGGACTTAGAAGCAAGCATTGTGAAAATCCTGAATGGCATTTCACCTGCAGAATTAGTAACGTGCATTTCCATTGCAGAATTAGTAATGTGCTATAGACCCAATTGTGCCAACCCTCCTCTTGTTAAAAAAACATATTTCTATGCAGAGAACTAGCAGAGAAAGCTCCTGAAAGAGAGTATCCTTTGCTAGTGCTTAAAAAATATCTTGTCAATTTTCCGACTCTGCCGTACTTAATGGCAATTAGAAAGATGAATCAGTCTCTCTTTGTTCAGTGACCGATCCTTTGTAGACGCAAAACTATTTGCAACATTTTCAAGGGACTCATCAAGATAAAAAGAGATGACTGTTTATAAAAAGCTTCCTTTCTATAAAACAGCTCTAGAGGATACACAAATCCACTAAAGAAGCATGGTAGTAGGAACAATGGGCATTTCAAAAGGGAATACATCAGTCTCCACTTATTTTCCATGACAGTGGAAACATTCTCAGAGATATATGAACACACCTGCCACATCATTCTGTCAAGACAAAAAAAAAAATCTTCTTTTCTAAGGACATAAATCCAGCTCCTTCAAGTCAACCACGAATCATGCAGTTCATCACAAGATGTTTCCTCTGATAGAGTCAGCACACAGCTTCTTTCAGCAGACCCCACCACAGACATATGGATTTACACAGGTCTTTTTCCAATGGCGGTGATCTCAAAACCTCAGCGCTGTAACTATACACACTTTCAATCTTACTACATGGGTTCCTTTAGCCGAGGAACAGGTGGTTACTTTACTGATTTATTTTTAAGGACGTGACATACCCCTTTGGAATTAAAGGCACTTCAAATGACGTTTGTATAATGCCCAAGAGTAGTTTAATGCCTTGATGAAGGCTTTTCAACTTGAAAATTACTAACAGCAGAGCCACAAGAGTACTTCATATAGGAAGTAAGTGCCTGTCTCAGATAAGCCAGCTCTTTTGCCACACTCCAGTGACTGCATTGATGCGTTTTCCAATATGGAAGGATCGTAGATATTAGCTCACATTTACAAAGCTACATGCAGAAACCTGAAGCTGTGTTTCCTCATGGAGCTGAATCCCACATGCAGTTTCCATCCCAAGACAGCCGAGCACCAGATTAGTTGTGCCCTGCGGTGGCTGAATCCCTCTCCTGCCTCCTCACACAGCCCAGGTCCTCAGCCTATTCTTCCTATGCCTTTCCAGGAAAGGGCTGGCACCAGGCCTGAGGTTTAGCAAATCCAGGATCTTGTAGGGTAAGTGTTACATGCAAGCCTCGAGGATTCTTGGAGTACTGCAGCACTACTTACAGTTGCAGCATCATTGTACAAGGGTGAGGATGATTACCTGCAGGCAGTCTGGTTTTGAGCCAGGCTTTCCTCCCTCCTGCAAACACTTGAGCAATCTCTAAGGCCCCGATCAGTACCAGTAGGCCCTCAAAGTGACCCAGTGCCCAGTAAACATCTTGCCACCTCTTTCCCCATGGTCCCAACATCTGGCCACTGAGGAAAGTCAGTTCTCTCTGTAATACTGGAGCTAGATCCTCCCAGGCACTCATCAACACTCTATCCAAGCACAAGATACTTCAGGAGTCCCTTTGAGATGTCATTCCCTTTGGGTACTCTTACTATCCTTTAGCATAACAGAACTGTTTCAATGAGAGACAAGCCAGCACAGCCTGGAGACCAGACCCCAGGCTGCATGGTAAATGTCATCATGATGCCAAAAGAAAATAGATGACTGCTAAGTCTCAGTAGACCTAAAAAACAGTGTGTAGCAGCTTAAAGGATTGATCATTCTGCCTATCCCAAGCTTTACAATGAGCAAGGGCCTGCTGCCATGGCAGTGATGTAGCCCACGTGGATCAATGGATCTGAATTCACCTGGTTCATATATCATTGGTTTTGGTGCAATATACATTGATCCAGCTTGCTCTTTCACATCACTCATCACACCCTGAAATAGGGTACCTGTTGGACTTTTTTTGGTTTCAGCTATTTCACTGCATAATATGACCTTAAGAGACATTTTTTTAAAATGTTTTCACATATTAACCATATTTTTCAATTTCTGCTTTCAGTTTCCAGACAAAGAATGGCTATTCTGTAATATAATAAGAGCTATTTACTGGTATTAGAACCACAGACTTACTGTAAGTTTCACAGCTTTCAAAATGCAATGTAAATCTTCCCTTTTTTTGGTTCAGCCCGTAATAATTTATTGCTGTAATCATATAAACACTAACTGTTTCAAAAAAAAAAAAATAAGTTGGTTGAAAAGCAGACTGTGAAATACTTGTTTTCAAATTTAAATTTTAATAAATTGATATTTAACAGAGCATCAAGAAGCTAGTGACTAAAAAGAAACTGAAATCTGACTGGCAGTTTGTCTTTTTCTTTTTTATTGGTCTCTTTATGTTCTCCCTTCTGACTCAGGTTTTCTCAAACACACATACACAAATGCGTACTGGTATTGACTGTTGAAGGTCAAAATTCTGTCTCTGTAAATTTTGGGAAGTAAAAAATCTGAGACAGCAACAACAAAAGAGAAAAGACAAATCCCACGCCTCAAAGAAACCCAAGAAACCCCAGATCTCAAAACTCAAACCTTTCAATTCCTAAGCACACAGGAGGTATGCTTATTGTTTGGGCATGTTGACCCAATAGTTAGGACTAAATAACTTCTTTTGCAGTACATACCTGGAGCTTTACCCAAAGCTCTTTAGCATCCATGGGTTCATTCCCATTGACACTCTCAACAGAATTTGAATCAAAGCTTTGCTGTGCTTCTCAAGCTAATCTTGTGCGAGCCCTGCCAGCTCCATCTGTCTTCAAAACTCTGCATATTAATCCACTCTTTTCAGCTTGATATATATCACTGAGGAACCTGACTCCCCCAAATCAAATCTGTTTTGCAACTTGAAATCCTCATCTGGGTTTGTAATTTGGTGTGACTTGACATATCTCCAAACTGGTGATTTTCTGTAGGCCTCGACATTGTTTCCTATGCCACTTGATAACGAGGGACAGAGGATTAAGGAGCCCACTTCAAACCACTCAAATTACACAACATACCCACCCAAAGTCCCTGCAATAAGCAAGAAGTGATATCCAGAGACGCATATTGGTATAAGAAGCCCTCCTGTCTGTCACAAATTACTGCCCTTTAATTATAGTGCAGGAGGTAGGCTGGTACTTCTCAATTTGTTCAACACAGAAGTCACCATTTGTCACAGAATTATTTAGCAATTTGAAAATAAAAATAAGCTGGATGTAACACTGAACCAATGTGACAAAGAAATTAACACCATTCAATATAATTTATTTAGTTTTAAATTAATCTGGCCTTATTGTTAAGGTAGTGGATTTTGCTCACTTTGTGTGACAGGACTAGAGTAAATAAGTGCATTTTTATTTGTTTTACACTGCAAAGGGATTGTTCATGCACTTGTCAGTCCAACTTCATTCTTCTCTTGCACAAGAAGATCCTAAGGAAACTGGGGCACCCAGAAATAAATCAGGCCTCTTAAAACAGACTTACTGGATGAAAATATGTCAAGTTGGTTACTAATGCATTTTTGAGTTTCTTTTCCTCCAGTCCTTTACTTCAGCTTCTTTTCTCTTCTTCCTTCTTCTCTCACTCCTTTGCCCTCTCCCCCAAGGCTTCCATCCTCTCCTCAAATGTTAAGCCAATTGCTTGAAGGACTGCATGCTAAGGAAGGAAAAAGTGTCTAGGGAAGGTTGATAAAAGGGAAAAGGGATGCTGGCAGTGGGAAGAAAAAGAGAGAGGAACTTTTAAACATGATTCTAAGGAATTATATTTATTCTCTCTAAAATTAATCTATGATTTTCTATTTTTAAAATCCACTTGAAACTAGTTGTAACCAGTCCGATGTTGTTCACTTTATGTGTCTTGTTCCGCTTAGGGCATGTACATAGAAGAGCACACATGCATTTTTTACACTTGTTCTTTCAAGAAACGTCTTTGTTTGGTCTCTAAATTTCTGTGTTCTGGTGACCCAGTAGGGACTCTTACAGTTTGCTGCTGCACAATCAGAAAAGTTTTCAGCTGTCTTTCAGCTTTTCACTGTAGAATATAAAGCCCCTTTATGAACCTTGATTTTTTCCATCACCTAACTCCTTGGTGAGCATTCCACATTTTCTTTCTTAAGCTATTTCCTCTCTTAAGTAGTCAACCTAAATTTAGTAAAATCTGGAATGGTGATGACCTCTACTCCTATTTATCCTCAATTACATAATTCCACAGCCACTCTCAGGGCTCCTTCAACAAGTTATTTGTCTTTGTGTCACTGTGTTATACACTAGGAATGACCTGATGACTGCCTGACCAGCCAGATCTCATTTGGAAGAACAGACCTCTCAGACCTTTTAACATCAACATTATTCAATCCTGAGTCACACAAGTTGGTTATCAGAGAGAAGCCTTACAACATTTTAACCTTATGACATATGAGCACAGTTTGATTTTGAGGTGATACAAACTTTTTCCCACCCAACTCATTCCTCAACTTATAAAACCAGATTCCAGAAATTGGCATGCAGTTCTCAATCAAAAGGCAAAAAGATTTTGCTATAGCTATTGCTATGATTACATCATAGTAGACATACCAAGTGCAGGGTAGAGGAATAAAATAAAAGAAAAAATATAAGAAAAAAGACATCAAAATAAGAGCAAGTCCATTCTTTTATAATGTTTTCTTGTTTAGTTCCTCTCCTCTCCTTAAGCAATGTGAATTTTCACCATAATCCTTTATTTTCCTAATTTGGGGGCTTATGGGAATAAGAGGACATCATCTTTAATTCTCTCTGTATTAGTCAGTCTGACAGACTTACCTGCTGTTTTGTGTTGGTGGCAAAGCCCAGTCATCTTCATAGGGCAGTTGAAAGCAGAGAGACTTATTTCAAAGCCTCAGCCCTATCCTGACCTGAATTCATAAACCTCAGTGGCTTCACTTCAACCCACACATAGTCTGTCACATAACTCATGCTAGTATTGCGTATCCATTGCTGTGGGACCTACACAAAAGGGGTTTCTTCCTCAGACCTGAGACTTCTGTTTGGCATCTCCCCTAAGGCATGATCACCAGGATGGTAGCAGAAAAAGTCACAAAGGAAGAGCTAGCTCGAAATAAGGGAAAACCACATGCAAGCACATAAACATGCACATGAAACACCCATCCCCAGGATAGGATGGGCAGAGACACTGCCAACTCAGCCCTTCCTGAAGAGAAAGGTCACCAAAGAAAGATGAAGGGAGAAAGAGAAGAAGAAATACAAAGGGGGCTTTCTTTCCTAAAATGGACCTTTTTTTTTTTTTTTTCCCTATAGGACTCAATTTTTTTTTTCCTATAGGACTCAATCTTTCAGTATGTACAGGCTTCAAACCTTTTGACTCTAATGCAGATTTGTCCAAGAGGACCTTAGGACTCAACTCTTCAGTCTGAGGGAAACTATCTAAGGGAGAACTTGTAAACTACATTCAAATGAAGACCCATGAGAGTAATGAACATGCACATATTACCCTAACATTATGGATGACAGCTGACAAATTTGCATCTTGTACGATTGGTGTGTTCTACATCTGTGATTTTCAGTGCTTTGGTAATACAAAGTGGCTGAAGTACACCAATTGTTTTGACCGGTAATTCTCAGCAATTATTTCTACCATCACTAAAGATGATACTCTTGGCAAGTTCTTTAGAGAAAGAAATAAATATTTGAACATGACAGCCTCATCCTGTGAGGAATCGACTGAAGAGCTCCCATTTATATTTTATGGCTTAAAATACAGGAAGAGAAAAGTAGTCATATTTATTGTAGTGATGTTTTAAGGGAGTTGCTATGTTTTCTCTTGAGCTGAGAAATACTTTTTAGTCCACCTACACATACACGCACACACACAGAGTCCTCCTCTTGTGGGAAGGATTCCAGGTTCTGAATTAATTCAAATGTAAGTTTTATTTACCCTGCAGGACATGTAAGAAGTAAAATAAGTTACATCTATCCTTCATTTCCAATGCCAAATAAAGCCAGAGAAGTCTTTAATTCCTATTAGCAGCCTTTGCTCTTCTTTCCCCTGATATTTTCTGGCCAACAGGGGCTGTCCTCAAAGAGGCCTTCAGAGACCTCTGATCTTCACCAGAGTCTCCAACATATAGAATCACAGAATCAGGATGCAGCAAGTAACACAGGTGGAAACTTGTAACCATCATAGTGACATGTCATAACAGAATGATGGCTTCAGAAAAAAAAAAAAAAAAAAATGGATTATTTCAACAGTAGAAGATGACTGGCTGATGAAAATGTAAAGTCTTAAAGAGAAGCCAAGGTGGGAGAACCGCCAGACACTGAGATTTTCCTCTGAGACAGTCATATTTACAAGCAATAATTAAGTGCCCACACTAACCATTCAGAGTGTCAAATATTTAAAGCTAAGTTAACCTTCACTCAGCTGGAGCAGAGGTACAAGCAGATCAACAGCAGCTGCTGCTGCCCAGTGCCCTGTTGCATTTAATCCAGCAAAACTGTAAATGCCTCTCTCCCAAGACCCCAGCAACCAAAGTTGGACACAGAGCTGAGCAGGGAAACCACAGGCCCCTCAAACCCACTTGTCCCAAACACTGCTCGGCTCCCCCTTCCCCACAGCTGCTGTTTGAAGGGCTCCAGTTCCCCAGGAGGCCCTAAGACCCCTCATGTTCGGTCAGGAAAAAAGCCAAAATAAAACAGACTCTGATTGCCAGCTGAGAACAAGAGCTTACTGCAGGAGGAATTGAAATAATTCCTTGTAAAGTGGTGTTTCTAATAGGGAGGTTGCTGAGAAATAACACTTCTGGGTGTATTTTTATTTGATTCCTGGAGCTGGGCTCCCTCTGGGAGCTATAACTATTGCCCCCAACACTTGGAGCATCCAACTTTGAATCCCTTACTAATGTAAAGCTCATTTGAAGTTGTTTAAGCACAGCAGATATCTTGAGAGTTCTACATTGCCTTATGCGCTTATTTGAACTGCATTTCCAAAAGCAGTCAATTCCCAAGCCTTCATGCAATCCCACCTTACTAAAATGGGATTGCTTAATTACTAAAGTAATCCCACCTCAAACCCTGTGAACCTTAAAAAGACAAACATTCACAGAATACTCCCACATGCTATTGCTGAGTAGCATAGAGAAGCACAAGGAGATTGAGGACAAAATCCAGAGACAGGACAGTGGAGGCAAGTTTCCCCACATAAGAGCATGAAATAGCAACCTTGCTCAGAAAGAAATGCTGATGCTGCCTACCTCAGGAGAAGGTTCCAAACGGAAGTGCCAAAGATAGTTAAAGCACCTCCAGCACCCAGGAGAGAGGAGCAGGGCTGAGGGCTGATCTCACTCCATCCCAGATCCTGCTAGCCAGGGACAGGCATCACCCTGCTTGTCAGGGGGCAGAAGTAAGAGGCAATGAACTCCGTTTGAAAGGGCCATGTTGTTCCCACACACTGGATTGGGAGCACTGGTTCTTAATATACTGTTCTGGACTTCATTTCTGCCAAAACCTGAGCTTTTCACAGATGACTTTCAGGAACTTAGGTAGTCTTTTGGATCTATCATTTCAAGGTTTGCCAAAGATTGCACAGGAAGGTTAGAGCAGTCCAAGGTCTTGAACCCTGGGTCTCCTTTAGTCCATATGGTGTTAATCACCCACGTCTTTCTTCCTCTCCAACAGGTTCTTTTTAAGAGTTACCGTCATTGAAAGGGAGAAGAGTTACATCCCATTATAAAGTACATGACCAATCATACAGCCTAAATTTAATGCATAGCAGCCACTTGCATCAGCCTGCCAGCAAGCTTGTGTGACAAAGAATTATTCACAAGATGGCAACGGGCCCAAACTGGCAAATGCCTTTGAAATCAGAAGCTGTAATTACAAATGGCTTGGTTTGGGATAATTAGCTAAATACGGGTCTCTTCTTGGAGAGAGGTACTTTCCAGCCAACAGTGTATTTGACTTAAACAACAACTACGAAACACAGTAGAGCCCAGGAAAATTATGGTCTCTGTCTTCCCGGGTCTAGCTTTTCCAGCTTCGTCCCTCATCCTGAAAGCCCAGCAGAACAGCAGCACATCTGTCCGACTCCATACACACATTGCCATCCTGTGGCCAAGTCCTGCCAGCACAAGTCACTGTCAGCAGGAGGCAAAAGAAACTCCTGTGAACCCAGGGCTGCTACTTATAGAAAAGGAAGGTGCCACATGGCACAAGAAACATAGGCTTTTATAGTAGTCATAGGCTTGAGATACAAGAAGAAAATCCAGTCACCCTTTTTTAACCTGTTAGTTCAAGGTGCAGTTGGATTTATGATTTAGGGCACTATTGAAAAATGTCTCAAAATCCACAGAAACTCAGAATCATTTAGGCTGGAAAAGACCTCCAAGACCATTGAGTCTGATGGCAGATCGCCGCCCTGTGAACAAGACTGCACTAAGTGCCACTTCCAGTTATTTCTTGGACACCTCCAAGGATGATGGTGTCCACCACCTCCCTGACCAGTCCATTCTGATGCTTAAGAAGTCTTTGCATGTGAAGGAATTCTTCCTGATGTCCTGAAACACCCTTGGTACAGCTTGAGTCTCTGATCCTCTCATCCTGTCACTAGCTGACTGGGAGAAGAGACCAGCCTCTCCATGCTACAACTTTCTTTCACACAGCTGTAGACATAATAATAATAATAATAGTAATAATAATAATGACGATGATGATGATAATGATGATGAGATGCAGGTAATGAGCATAGGACTTGAAGGAGAGGGAGAGGGAGCATCAGGCTCCAAAATCTTCAGCAAAAACGGAAGTAGACAATACTGAATTGAGCCCACAGGGAGCATCAGGGAATAAAAAACAACCGGGAAATGTGAACACAAAGGAAAAGCCTCGACATGACAGATGACCCAAAAGCCTCTGGAAATGTGACCCCCCCCCTTCCAAGAGGCAGTTGGAAGGAAGGCATGACTTGATTAGGGTGAGTGATAGGAGAAAGAAATCAGAAGCTGGGTGGGAGCCCGAGGGTTGCTGGTCCTTTTGAGAAAGCTGCTGTGGATGTTGCATCCAGCCTGCCATGGTCAGGGCAAAGGAGACTTCAATTTTACTAAGGCTGTGTTTTGGTTGCCTAATTCTTTTGGCCTGCATGGAGGAGGCAATATTCCCCTTGCAACTGCTTAGGAAGGCAAAAGGAAAATGTTGATTAGCACTTAGCAGAGGAAGTGGCTTATTTGGCCTGATTATAATCATGGGAACTTTGTTGCCCCTGCTCCAGTGACCACATTGGTAGCATTAACTGGAAAGCTCAGTAACTGGTAAAGAAACTGTTGAACTGAGCTTCGTCTGATACTGCTTGTGTAATTTGCCTTGAAAGAACATACAAGGAACATCAACTCACTTTACACATTGCACCCTTGGTGGCTTTCCCCTGAAAAAAAGCCAGTTTTTACAGCTCCTTATTGGGTCAAAATGTGCTTTTCTTTCTCCTGGGTGGCTGCTTGGACAGTGATAAGGTCTCAGCAGGGTTGCCTGAGACAAAAATGTGGTCCTGGGATGTGCTGTAGTTATCAGTCTAACACCACTAAATATGCTGAACTAGAGATTTTTATCTAGAGAGACATTTCTGGGCAAGGGGTTTGGGGTGGGTGAGTGGGTGTGTTTGCATTTTAAAAAAATTTACAGTGCTATTGACAGTCATTTCAGTGCAGGGTCCCACAGGCCAGGAGAAAATTATGAAATGGTATTTTCATAATTGACATATTTTATGGTTGTATTATTAAATGCTGGAACGCCAAAGTGAGATTTTTCTGTTGAATTAACAGCTCTAGTCCATGTACGTAGCAATTAATAGTATTCACCAGAGCATGAGCTGGAAACCCTTCAGCATGGGCAGCTAGAGCTTTGTCAGGGTCTGCTTACATCTCAGTGTAGACCAGCCCAAGGACTGGTTTAGGTCACACTTTACACTTCTTTTCAGGGATGCATTAAAGCACCATGTGGGAAAATGATTTTGTTTGGAAGATGCAAATAGAAAAGAATAATTAAAAGGTAACAGAATACTGGTCCACTTAGTGCTGAAATAGACACCCTGGGCTTAGGAGCACCAAATAAAATTACCCTGAAAAATATCCACATAATCCTCCCATCTTCTCTTTCTCTTTAGATAAGAGCAGGGCAGAATATTCCAAGGATTTAAGCCATCATTTGTTTACATGGTCATATTTTAATCATCTGCAAGAAGCTAAGGTTACACAACCCCAGCGCTCAAATGATTCCCTACCTTGCAGTTTATAGGAAGTGGGGCCTGACATTCATAACGTTCCCGGGCTGTTCCGAGGGGACAGGAGAAGAGGGTTGGGGAGGGAGGAGGAGAAGAAGGAGAAGGAGGAGGAGGAGGAAGAGGAGGAGGAGGAGGAGGGAAGAGAGGAGGGAAAGGTCAAGTCCCTTTTAAAGCATTTCTGAGCTTGCTGGAAGCTTTCAGCGTGTGGGTGGTAGGTATATCGGCTGACATGGGGAAGTGTAAGCGTGAAGCTGGCCACCCAAGACCTCAGGGTCACTGCTGACACTCCAGATCTCCGAGCTGGGGAAGGCACCTGCTCCCTTGCCAAAACAAACCATCTCCTGCTATGGGCATACTTGAAAAGACCTGCTTTTGTCAGGCCGGGGGGAAGAAGGAAAGGGAGGGGGAGAAGGGGGAGGAATTAGAGGGATGTGGGGGCTTTTGGTTTTACTTAAACAGTCTCAAATATCCAGTTTACAATGCAGCGATGTTCTTCAGAATTTATTAAAGGGGGGGGCGGGGCACGGAAAAGGAGCTGAGGAGACTTGACTCCAGATCTGGTGAGCATTAATATGCATCGTGCTAGAATTTCATGAGGCAAGCGAGTTTTGTAGCCCTTGCTCCGGTGGTCCTCTGCTGACAGGATCTCAAGCTGCTATTTGTTATCTTTAGGCCTGATAAGTACATCTGGTTTTGATTCAGGTGGCCGCGAGCTTGTCTCAGAGTTGAAAAGGGTGCTTTGCTCAAATTGAATTTTCTCACAAATTTCAAGCCGGGATGAGAACCAGAAGAAGCTGGGCCCTGTCACACAAAACTCCCGTTTTGCTAGCTTGGCCCTTGGGCTCCTAAAAACCTGGCACAAATCAGTTTCACCTGTTTGGCTAAGTGAGTACATGCTAAAAGTAATAAAGCTATTAGTGCAATCAGATATTTCTCTGCATGTGTTCTGATGTAAAAAGAAAAAAAAAAAGAAAAAAAAAAGAAAGTGGAGAGGTGAACTCTTCTCAACCCTGCCTGTCACATATCTCCTGTGTCCCTGTAATTATTTGCAGAGAGGTTGCTGCTGGTTCTCCACACCTTTCTGCCTGGACATAGTATAGGCTGGCAGGAAGACCTAGCTGCAAAGGGCTATTCAGCTCCATTGCCCTCCTTAGAAAAGCACTTGAAGTCACTGTCTGAGGTAAAGAGGAATCCAGACTACTTTTGTTCTTTTCGTACTTTCCAGCTCTCTTTGTAGCAATACCAGGCCTGCCCACTTCTAGGCAGTGAAACCCAAGCTGGCTCTCCAGCTTCAGCACCTGGGCAAACTGGAGTCATCCGGCCTCTCCTGTCACTTCCAGCAAGAGGACAGGACTCCGGTGATTAGCTCCTGGGATGTGTTTAAAACAGCACACACTTGTGTGTGTTCTGCTTCCATTTCCCAGTGCAGTGTATCATCATGTCCTCGCAGCCAGTGTCTTTTATGACTTATGGGAAAGACTCTGGTACACCTAGAGTTGAAAGAATTTCAGAGGCTTCTGGCCCCTCACACAGATCAGTGACATCTTAAATTAACTACGCTCTGGCAACACATTTTAATACCCAAAAATTTGTGGCATTCTAGTGCTGTCTCCTGCTCACATGAGATGCCTTTTAAAACACTCTGGGAACCTGCTGAAGACACCATAAAACCATACTCTGTGACTCTTCACCTTGTCATTGTCTATGCTCCACTTGAGGAACCTTCAACCCTGCATGGAGCAGGGTTTTTTCTGTTCTATTATCTACTTTCCAGGTGTCCTTTTCCCGTTTAAGCTGTACTTTGCTTTGCCAATCATTTTCTCTTGCAGTGGCATCTCTTATGTCTCATTTTATAAGAAGTTTCACCTGCCATGAAGATTAACACATTACATTTGTGACTCATATTTGTCATGCCATCTAAATGTAGATAGCCCTACCTTAACAAAATTTATCAAACAAGCACCCATGTATAAAATAATAATTCTCACACAGATATATTTGAATTGCATGAAAGCAATTCCCTAACCTAGATCTGAAAAAAGGAATAAAAGAATGATACTGTTGGATGATACTGTTGAAAAAGAAATACTTTCTCCATATTTTCCAAAATTATAATGATATAAAATAGAAAACATCTGTATATTTTCTTGCAGATGAGGGTGTCTTACTTGAGGAAAAATATTACTGAATTCCCTTAGAATGTTTTATATGTTAGCATGTTAAAAAAAAAAAAATAAATAAAAGTTGAATGTTTCCTCTCCTAAACCTATAACACAAGAGAACTATCTGCTTTCTGATAGGAAACATCAAGAAAATGCTAACTGCTATGACTACCCATTTCCTCCAATATTCAATAGCTAATATTTAACAAACTAATTCTCAGAAGAGACACCCTATTTGCATGCTCCATCTGTGTACTCAGGGTCTGAGAGGAATTCACTTTTGAAGTGCTATATAATGAAGATATCACACCTTGCTATTCTGACTGCTCCCATGGACCGAGCATTTCTGCACAGTTCCCAACTGCATGAATGACCGCCCAACAAAGGATGTTGGCAAGAACACTGGCCATAAATCAGAGGAGCCAAAGTCTTTCTGTCCATCCAAACCAATTATTTTTTGGAACTATTTCTGTGAGCGTCACATTCTCAGGCAAGCCAAGGGAGACAGAAAACCATGTAGTATTTAGGTGTCTACTTCAGTCACTTCTAGGCCCCTTGGGTGCTTTAGAGCATCTGAAGAACCTCTTCTCATGATCTGCATGGATTTATGGGGTTTCCTACAGCAGCTTTTGGCAAATGGAGACTCTGATGCCTTTGTGGGATCCTAAACCTCCAAAATCCAATTTCCTACAGATGGGAGGCATGGGCCTTACTCCCATCTGTAGGATGGCAAGAATCATGAAAGCATTCGTTGTGACTGGGTAGTACAAAACTGATTGCTGATCTCCACACTTGCTTCCCTGAACACCTCCTCCCAGTTGTTCCTCAAACTTCCAGTCCAGCTTTCCCAAACTCTAAGTAAATGCAGATTCTTATCTTTTACCAACTTCTGACATCCTGCCTTGCCTGTGCACCAGACCTACTGAAATTCTCCTCATTCTTGGAGTGTTTCTCTAGGGTCCCAATCACAGAAAAGAATGGGAAAAATAAAAAAAAAACAGTCCTAATTTGTACTAGTGGGACTCCCCTCTTCACCCACACTAGCCTTGTTTGGGTGGCTGTGCACACAGCACGGCCCTTTCTAAGCTGACAAAGTTCACACAGGGTAGCAAAGCCAGCTCACCACAAGCTCACCGTCAAATTAGCATTGGCAGTGTTTCATGGCCCCTCCACAGGATCTTTAAGGAATAGACAGAGCAAAGGGAAAGTCATTGAGTTTGGGGACTTTTTGCCTTCTAAGTCATGGATATGAGTGTCCCTGGCCAAAGAGCAGCAGGGGCAAGATCAGAGCATTGGTCACCATGGGCAGGCTGAGGAGACAAGGAAAGGATAAAGCCCTGCAAGCACGTTGGTGTCCCTACACCTGCAGGATCTGGGATCACAGCAGCGGGGTAACATGGGGTGGTTTATTCAGCCTTTGTGCTGCAGCTGACACAACTCCACCATTCACAATTTGTCACCTGCCTTCTCTCAAAACCCATTCTAATGCTCACAACAGTTCAGAACAATTTTTCCTGACTCCTTTCTGTTTTCTCCGCAAACATATAAGAAGGCAGAATTCATTTAAAAACCAAAATCTCAGTACTTCACTGTTTTTTCAGTAAGCTGTTTCGCAGTGATGTATGCTTTTCCTCTTTACCTTTCTCATCTTTCTTTCCACCAAACATTTTCCAACAGCCGCAGTCTAACAATAAAAGCACAATATTTAAAGTACCAAGGAAAAATCCCCAACTCAACTTATTTAAACTGGTTGAAATAGATCACATGCACATATAGGACCTATAAGTAGTAAGAACACAAAAACTTCAGCAGAAACACTTTCTAAAAATTAAAGGATTTAACAAAACGGGTTGGGATACAGTTTTTTTAAAGGTTCTGTTTTCTAGGTTTTCTTTCTTGCACTGTTTGTCTTTTGCTCTTTATATATCACACAATTTTTTGTGTGTAATTATGTAAATTTCAAATATATATATTATTTTGTATTCATTTTTTTGTTCAATAAAATAAAAACAGGAAAATAAAAAGATCTGGTTTAATACGTCAGAAAGATAATGGAAATGGCAGGATACATGATAAGTGCAGAAAGAGTGAAAAATATATTTGCTTATTCTTTGGAGGAATACATGTCAGTCGTATTACACAGATGTTTTTTGAGTGGTATTAATTCCAGGGGATGCTTAAAATACTTCCTTCCCCCCCTCAAGAAATCCACTGATTTTAAACCTCCACAGAGATTTTACTTTTCTCCATTTTTTAAATAGATCTTTAAGGGTAAACACAAACATAATTACTTTTTGAAATAGGATTGGTGTTCAAGTGTTTTATAATATTTAAAAGGTGTGAAGTAAATCAGAAGTGAGTTTTGGGTAGAAATTAATTATTTGTACAACACTAGACAGCCAGAAAGTCACAATATGATTATTTGTTTACCATACATCTCTTTCTGTACAAAAATGACAATGAATAATTTAATATTTCTAAGTTATACAACACTGCTACAACAACAAGCACATTCAAAAGTCAGCAAATTTTACGGTATGACAGAGAAAAAAAGTAGAAGTAAATGGATTTTAGAATGTATTTTGTTTGGTTTCTTTAAGAATGGTGGAATCTTGTGGTCTGAGGAATTTCGTGATCTTTCAACTGATTTAATTTCTTATTTAATTTTCTTAGACCTCACATAATCACAGACTGTGATTCAGTATGTATTTTTTTTATGGATTATGGTAGAAAATATCATCCTATCACTTCTAGAGACCTTTATTAGTATAGATCCCTTTTTCCTCCAAACCAGCTGATCTTCACAAATGTTTGATTTTTGCCATGACTTGGATAAAATGTGCAATTAGGAACCTTGGTCCCCTAGTTTTGGGCTCAGAAACAGCTAACCTTGCTGGAGAGCTCTGTGAAAAAATTGTTCAGACTGTTCAGGTATTTACCTGATCCATATGAATACACTAAATCAGAAATGTTTGTGTGAGATACTGAGCTATTTATTACCATTTCTCATAAAGGGGAGCAGTTTTATCAACCTGAGAAGCACAGGTGAGAGTGAAACCAGAGTATCCCAACCTCACCTATGTCCTTTGTGAAAGGCATGGAAAGGATGCACTACAGATACACAGATTTTTTCCAGTTTCTAATACTAATCCCTGCTTTAGTCCATTCTTGTTGCTGCTTTGACTTAAATATATATATATATATGTGTGTGTTTTTCTCCCTACCCTATCCTTTGCATCCTCTATTCTAGCTGGGCTGAAGTATTCCATGAAAGCACCAACAGAAACCAGGTTTTTGCTTTGAGGACTCCCAGCTTACCTGGAGTAAGCTTCTGGGTATTGCGAAGAGATTTTTTCCACACTTGGGAATGTGTATCATTCAGAGAAACTGTCAACTATGTTAACCCTGTAAGATACACCTGAAAGTTTCACTGGTCAGCCTTGGGACTCTAATTCATGTAGGGCTGGCATGCCTGTTGTAGCTGAAAAGAAAATAATCTCAGAATGTTTTTATTATCCTATGTGTCGGATAGGTTTGTCTTTCCATGAGCAAACCTCTCCCTTGGTGCAATTTCTAGAGGGGCATTGAAAGGCAAAGTGGGACTGGTGAGGGTTTACCTTAAAATATCATGCTGTGAAGTGTTCAGCAGCTGTTCAGCAGCTCCTCCATCTACCAGGCAGAGGGTGAATGGAGGATTCAGCCTCTTCCAGTCCAAAAATCTCATCTCCACTTTGTGAAATCAGGGCACAGGAAAATTTGTAAATCCCAGATTTAAAGCCAGATAGGAACACCACTACCATTCTAGCCTGACCTTGTATGTATGTTATGACAACCTGACTCAGCAGCATTATTACAATTAAACAATTACTTTTTTTTTCATTATACCTTGGACACTCCTCCCTCACTTCCAGAAGAAAGTTGAGCATATTGAAAAGTCTGTTGTTCTCACAACTCCTTACAATGAGTGCACAGAGTAAATTGTAGTACAGGCTGGAGAGAGCTACAGATAGAGAATTTTCTTATCATTTTTTCAAACAAAAAAAAAATTGCTGATGCTTTATTTATGGCACTCAGTTCTTTACACTGTTATTTTTGCAATGTCAAAATGCTACAAAAATTAAGCAAAGAGAGACCAATAGTGAAAATAGTCTGTGACATATATACTATAAAGCAGTAAAGAGCCCCTTGAAGTTAGTGGCCTGAGTATGCCCAGAGACAAAGCAACTGAGGGTTTAAAGTTGAAAACTTGGGTCCTAAGAAAGTTTGGTAGATTTTAAATCCAAAGCAGTTCCAACCAGATTCCAACTAGGCAGTCTACAAAAACCTGACTGTCATCTGGGGGCAGCCAGAAGAGGAGTAGTGGAATAGTATAATTTGTTCACTATAAACCTGTCTGGGTATTTCTGGCACTATTGTTAAATTAAAGTTATATTAAAATGGAACACTTCACCATTTAGCTTTCTGTCTGCCTGGCAGGTTTTGCACAATAAATCCAGTTGGAGAAAATTGGCCCATTTAAATTGGTCATTGGATATGGCATTTCTGCACCATCAAGAAAATGGCTGCACATTTTTTTAATTGTTTCCCTCGCATATAATTTTTAAGCAGTCTTATAAAAATGTTTTCCTTGTTTCACTCCCCACTGAATTAAGAATGCAGATGAATAGTTGCCAGTTGGCCTATGTGATAGTCATTCCAGCAGGCAGCAGTGAGAAAGTATGAAGTGGTTTTTGGAAGAACCACCTTTCCTTGCAAAATGCACTAGACTTTGCATAGCTTGAAAGAGATGCCTTTTATTCCCTGCAGACCACTTCCTCCAGCTTGGGAAGCAAGAAGAATTTCCTAACCGGTGAGCATAAAGGAAAAACAATACGACATCTTGCATGAACTGCTTGTGATCTGCTTTGCAAGTAAACAAAATTTTGCTATTTCATTGAAATTAAGGTGACTTACGTTCTCCAAAAATCTTAGCTGTGCATTAATATAGAAATCTCTTGTTGCTGTAAGCATGTGTGGTATTTAATTCTCTCCCCATCCCCTCCAAACTCTGCCTGTCTCACCAGCACACACTTGCACACACGTATCCATTAACCAAATGATGATTGCCATGTCTTTGCTTGGTTGTAGTCCTTTCTTAGGGGGCCGGGGAGAGTCACAGTTTCCTGGAAGACTTCATCATGCTGACACTCACAAAAAGGTATGAGATGTATGGAAAGTAAGAACAACAACCAAAACACTTTGTGCAGCCAGTTTATCAGATAAAATCTGGATGAAAAGGTGCCAGTGCTTCTTTTCTGTTGCTGGAAGAGAAAGAAGGGAAATAAATTCCCACTGGGCCTGCACTCCCTGCTGATGTCTCCAGAGCTGTTGAAAGTGAACAGAAAGGAGACAGCTATTCTATTGTATTGTATAAAAACAAAACAGCTTTCAGAATACAAAGTTAAAAAAAAAAAAAAGTTTGGTCAGATGAAACAGAAAAAACAAAAAAGGATGACCAGAAGTGAGTGGAAGGACAGTGGCATTGTGTCTGAAGGCACTGCCTTTAGAAGGGGGGGGTTACAGGACCCCCCTGCCCTGCTCCACCCAGCCTCTGCCTGTGAGGCACAGAAGCTCCCCGGGGCCCCCAGGGCCATCAAACAATTGCTGGTTTGTTGCAGGGAATGGCTGCTCAGGCTGCCAGCCCCAGCTGGATCAACACTCCCTGCTCCCAGACTGGCCTGGGGAGCTCCTCCACTGGGTAATACCAGGCAAACCTACAGGAAACATGAATAAATGGAGGTTTTAGGGGGAAAAAAAAAAAAAAAAAAAAAAAGGAAAAAAAGAAAAAAAAAGCCTCACAACTAACTTTCAGCTGAGCACTGTGGTGCTCACTTGCTGCTTTCAGCTCTCTAACAGCCCAAAAGACATGCACACCTGGGGACCAAGTCTCAATCCAGCAGAAACGCAGGGGCCTCAAACTGATTTTTAGGAGACACTACCACATAGGAATATCTCCCTGCTCTGCCCAGCTCCTTCCCCAGTGAAGTGGACAGACTGGTGGACACCACGCCAGAGTGAGCACGATGCCCACAGGGGACGCCTCTGTCCCAGGGCTCTGCCCTCAGCACATCCGGGCTTTGCTCAGGAGCTCCCAACCTGCAGAACAGGCACCATCAATTTGATTCACATTTCATGAACCTCCCTCCACGTGGCAGTTGCAAGAGTTTCCACAGAAATATCAGAGAAACCTGGAAAAGACACCTTTTTATAACAATCTTCTCTTGCTTCTGCTTTTGAGTATTAGGTTTCTTTCAGTGTGCTCTGGACTGTGTCATCTGGCAAAAGTTGGCTTTATCTAGATCTAATTGTTTTCTCAATTAAACCCAGAGAGAGAGATTTGGCCTCTTAGATTACCAAACTCATTTTAAGAAGACAATTTAGTGGCTTAATTTAGTGACATTAAAATTAAATTGTAACTTCAGTTTTTGCCCCCATGCTGAGTTGTGTAATGAAAAAGTTGCCTCCTGGGAGGAGTAAATTTCTCTCCTTAGTGGAGAAGACATTAGGGAAGAGGGAAGTAAGAGATGAGTTGAAAAAAAATTAATCTTTTCATTTTTGGACTCTAATTCATAGAATTAAGACTAGGCTAGGAAAAATACAGGGTAATCTTGACACCCCAGCATGTAATCAAGTGCAAGATCTTCCTGCTACCACCAGACTTCTAGGGCCCAAAGAAAGCTGCAAGGAATAAAACAAGTGGTGAAGATATCTTTTACCAGTTTGGGAAACTCAGCAGCCTGTAACCCTTCTAGTGTTAAATTAGGTAGATGGAGGCGTGGGCAGCACATTCCTCTCTTTCCTGGCTTCACCAGTGAAACTGATGAGGCTGTGAAGGTCCAAGTGGAGAGGCAGATTTGGCTGCTCCTTGTCACACCAATGGTCTCCAAATGCAGAAGAATAACATCAGTTAGCTGCCTTGGGCTATTCAGCTTACCTTCTTTATTCTTTAGGCCCTGTCACCTGCTCTCCTTACAGCAGACCTCTCCCTCATCCCTGTCAGTGTTCTCAGAATTGCCAGCTTCCCAGCAAGCCTCCACACAGCAGCCAACAGAGAAGTCCTGCCCCCAATATCCCTACCAGTGCAGAGAAATCCCACGGGCAACTGGGCATCCTGGCATAAATTCTGCTCCTCCAGACAGACCTGGTCAGTAGTCATTTGATGTTAATAATTTCACTTTGCACAATGTCGTGGAAGTTCCCAGTCTCAAGATGCTGCTAAGCATCCAAATCTTGTGTTAATCTCTTCTGTGGTGGATGGGTTTTAATGTTTCTGAGAATGAGGGTCTGGTTGAGGCAGGCAGAGGTTTTGGGGGAGAAAGCCAAGAGAGCAGCAGAGCCATCTGCTTCTTCACAGAGAGTTTTAAGGGGACTTATCCTGTTAAAACTTACTTTTCTGGATCTAATTTAGATCCCCTTTCTTGTGCTTTTCACAGAAAAATCTGTTCTCTGCAGCTGAAGTCAATATGAAATTTGTTTCACAAGAATGTTAGGAACATTGAATAGGGCCTTTTGTTCCCAAATTAATTTTTATTTTTCAAGACATACAGTAACACTTTATAAGCAAATGACAATTCAGCTTTAGAAAAAGCTGGTGAAGGATTGAAGTGCCAAAAAGTTTTGTTGAAATCTCTTAAAGAATGGCAATTGCATTAATAAGACTAACACCTGACAGCTGAAATTAAGTGATGTAGTTCTACTAGCCCTGCTATCAAAGGATTAGTAAACATGCAAGAGAGAATTATTTTATGAAGCACACATTGTTCTCCAAGTTCATAAATAGAAGATTGGAGCCATGATCATAGATTGGGCAATGATAATTTTTTAAAATTCAATTCAGACAGTTTAGATGATACACCTCCTTCCTTAGCTGAATCTTTACATTTATTTTTAAAATATTAAGACTACTCTCAATGCCTGTCTTACAGAACTACTAGCAATTTTGTCTTCCTAAAAACCTTTGCCTTTAAAATATGTGCCTCATCTCATATCCATTTATTCCTCGCTCTCGGTCATACACAAAAATTCCTTTTCATACCTCATCTCTCCCACAAGCAACCCCTCACTTGTAACTCAGGCATTGATGTAAAGAACAGCAGAGCAATGACAAAGCAATGACAAAGCAGGTTTTTGTTGATGTCAAGAGTAAAAAGCATTTTAAAAATTCCAGCTGAGGAATATCATAAATTTGATCATTCCTATGTTCTAATATTTTTGAAATAAAATCAATTAATATATTCCCATTTAAACATAAACCTTATTTCACACCTATGTACAAACTGAAATTATAAATATTTTCTAGGGAACATTTCCTTTGAAGTTGAATAATTCAAAATTAAATCTTTCAGTAGCAAATCAATTTTTTTTTTTACTATGATAAAAAAGTAACAGCCTCAAGAAAAATCTTTAATACTATTCCTTCATATTTCTGCTTCTCATCCTTGTATGGTCCTATTTGGGACCAGTTTTAGTTTTTCTCTACGCATGCTTCTAGAAGTGATACCCATAAACACAAAATTTACACTTTAAAATTGAGAGTCTAATGCTCTGGCTTCACTTCATAGTGAAGTGCCCTTTTCCTATTGAGTGCTGCAGAGAAAAAAGCAGGCAAAAATTTTCATCTCCAGTGTGCGTCTTCAAAGGAGCCCCAAAATTATTCTGGCCCATAAGTGCTGCTGTCGAATCAGTAGTGGTGGGTTGAGAGGTGCAGTGAGGCCTCTGAAATGCTTTTCAAATATTTTTACAAGAAAAGGAGAGATTATGTCCTTGAGAACTCCATGTGCCTTGTAGAGGGCTCATAAATAAACAGCTTTCAGGATAATGTTTCACACTTCAGCAAACTCAAGAAAGGAGAATATGTTACTCCAATGATTTCTAAGGAAAAGTGCTCCTCACAGAGCCCCTTAAAATACAGCAGTGCTTTCTGTCAAGTTTTGCCTCCATATGACTGTGTTTCCTTTGGTGTGGATTAATTATCTGTATTTTTTGGTCTCTTCAGTCACCCTAGACACATATGTACCTATGATTCTATTACTGAGTTTTCAGTGTTTGCTGGTTCCACCCTCAATCTTCTCCCAAAGTGTTTCTCAAAACCCTCAACACTTCTTTTCTGGTTTTTTGCTTAGTTTGGGGATTTTTTGGCTTTTTGGGTTTGTGGTTTTTTTAAACATTTACTGTTTCTCTCAATTTTGAATTTGCAGCTCCATCACAGTAGCAAAATATGTGCCATAGTCAGAGAAAACACACAGATCTGTTCCCACTGGGTATGAACAAGAATATACCAATGAAAAAGGTTAAACTTACAGTTTAAGCAGTGTTTACAGAGAACACCACAGCAAATCCCTACCACAGAATCTGCTGATTGCCTGCTTAAGTTTTGTCCCAACTATTTGATTTATCCAGTAACAAGATAAAAAGGGTTTAAGTCTCACCTAGCTCTATAATTTAAGAAACCTCAGTGCTGGGCATGATGACCCCTTTCAGTGCAGTGGGGGCTCTTCTTAGGGCTCTGAACTATGACTTCGTAGTGATTTCTATCAACTTTACCAGATTCTAAATCAGGTTGAAGTTATGAGTCCTGTTTTTCTGTGCTGCATACTGCTGCTCCTACGTAGGGTTTCCTGACAGCTTCTCAGCTCCTCATTCAGGCTATCTGTGAAACACACAAAAGCATGCAGTAGATATCAGCTGGCCTCTCATTTCCCTAAAGAAGAAAATTAGCAAAAAATACAAACATTTCTGACCAAAACCAAATGCTTCATCTATGAAGGAGAAAAGTCAAGGGCAAATAAATGCAACAACACACGTGACAACATGCTGTTTGATCTTAGTCTTTCTCTTCTGCTGCTTCCACTTTAACCTCCTGGAATTTAAAATCTATTAAAATTATGCTGTCCCATTCCTGTGCCTGTGTCATTGGGTGATAAATGCATATTACAAGCAGCTGCTTACTTTTCTTTACATTAAGGTGTAAATTTTGGATTCATACCTATGTTAGTGCAGATACAGCAATCATAATTAACATGGAACCATAAAGCTCTTTGGTTTTTCAGATCATTGGTAAAAACACTATACTTCTTTCATCATTTTCACGTCTTCCTGAAAACAATTTTTTTCACCCTATCAAGGTAAAAATTTATTGTGAAACAATTATTTTATTCAAGGCATTTTGTTTCCTGGATTGTCTTGTGCCAATTGAAATTTAATTTCAGTAAAATGTATCTTGAAATAGTTTTATTTTCAGAAGAAAAACTGAGCTGTTTTAGTTTGAGAGTGACAACTCAGTGTTGTGAAGTTCACTCATATTCTATAGAGGGTTTGGGGTTTTTTTCCTGGTCAAGATGCTTCACCAATATCAGGAAACAGATCAAACACCAAGGATGTGGAACTTGAACACAGAAGTACTTTTAAGTTGTGCTTAAACCACCCTGCAAGAATTTTTGCACTACCACTGCCTCGATAATTTTTAGTGCATGTGAGCTGAAAGAGGAATATTAGAAGGAAGAAAAAATGCTTTGAATTGAAGAACAAAACTGCAAAACCACTGGCATCTCAGAGGGACAGAGCAGGGCGTTACAGGGATGACACCAATAACACTGAATTTTAAAAGAGAAATGGTGATTTTAGCAACCGGTCACCTTGCCTGGCTGTTTTCTAAATGGCAGCTATATCCATTTGTCATTTCACAGTGCTGATAAGTTTGCTTGCAAGCACAAGCCTGCAGCAAAATTTGGAAAACCTTCCTGGAGTTCCTTTTCTCCCTTAACCTGCAGGCACGAGACATGGGAAGGAGAGGGGCACTAGGCATTGCCATGGTGACAGATGTATGTCACTGTCATTTGTCCCAAGGTATGGAGAAGGCCTGCCAGAGCACGGTGGCCTCGGCTGGCTGGCTGACCTCCCCCTGACTCGGGGCAGGCAGAAACAGAAAGATTTTGTGCTCCGGCGGAGCTGGGCCTTCCCGTGACCCAGGCAAAACCCTCCAGCCGCTTTCCCACAACACCGCGCCGAAGCCTGGCTGCAGCTCTTCGTTTATTTTTTCAGGTGAGTAGAGGCTGTATCAAGTACTGGTTTCTCAGTTGCTTTTAATTAGGCTTCTGGAAGCCGCTCTTTCATCTCAGGCGAAGCCTGCGTCACTTCGCTCCAGCTATTTTCGGTACTAAAGCCGCGGGTTCACTTTCATGCGGCTAATTGAAGGCACACGGGAAAGCAGAAAAGGGCTAATCCCAATGATTTGAGATATTTTATGGTTAGGGTGAAACCGCACATTTTTTAGCTGCAGAGAACCACTTTCTAAATTTTAACCTCTCAACTGCTTCCCCGAGGGCAAGGGGGTGGCTCCCAGGAGACACTGGCTGTAATGACACAAGATCCCCACAGGGTCCCGCATACTGTAAGGGGAGGTTGAGCAGGTGATGGAGACCTGATGTGCCATAATAGACTGTCTTTGATTTTAGACTCCTGCGCCTCTGGTCATCTCCTCATCTCCCAGGTACGCAGCTGAAGTCCAACAAATTGCCAACTAAACTTCCAAGGCACAGAGGACCTCAAGGCATGTGACTGCCATTAACATTGGCTGTATTCCTACAAAGGGAGTGAGTCTGAAAATAAGCAATAAATGGCATTTCATGAGCTCACAGGGGAGAATCCTCATTACTGTCTAGGATTGTCTGCTACAATGGCTGTGCCTGGGCATTCATCACACTGTCTTGCTCAAATCTGCTGCAATGACTACACCACCTTGGTGTGCAAAGGGACATCAGCACTCCACAGCTGCTCTGTGCTGTGGTGTGTTGCTGTTTTTGTTGTGTGTTGCTGGTATTCCCTCACACCTGCCCACCTGCTCCCTCAGGCAGACACCTGCATTCGTCCTGCAGCTACCAGAGACTCCTCTGCTGCTGAAGTGCTTCGTGTAGCCCACCTTATGGAGGTACGTTTGTACCCATATATTTCTCAACACATGAAGAAATCGCTGTCATCGCTGCTTTGGAGCTATGCTTATAGACACATACACTTTAGAGGCAACTGGGAAAAAGCTGGTGCAAACTGAGTGAAAATGCCTGTAGTGGTAAGTGATTTTATCTGCTGTGAATCTAGCTCATATTGTACACACCTGAAACACCGTCTCACGCAAAGTACTGTTTGCAATAAGGGTCTGCGACCCCATGAGAAAGTCACTTCTTTTCTCAGTAGTGCCACTGAAGTGCATGAGAGATTTTGTCAAGTGTTTCTCATGTAATATCAGTGTCCGACACTTAACACCTTATTGAACTTTGAGGTAGATAATGCAGAGCAATCCTCTTGTTTTGATTTTTAAACACATACACGCACACATGAACACACACCCCCTACATATATATATGTATGTGTATACATTTATATACATACATACAGACATACACCAGTTTGCAGTCATCTGTTTTCCTGAATGTATAACAGTGTGTTTTGTGCAGCTGTTGAATTAATAGCATGAGCAGAGTTAGGAGCAGAAATCCTTTCACCCCAAAATAATGGCATTGCAATTAATTGGCAGAGGGGACCCACAAAAGGTTGAAGAAACAGCCATTTTGTGCCCTGGTTGTTCCATAGGCCTTTTGTCTTTCATATTCTTGAATTTTCTTTTCCTGGCTATTCAGTTCAGTGCTCAACACATCAAGCATGTGAGCAGGAGTGAAGAAACGTGATGAACCAGAGAGATCAAGAATACCAATGGTATGCTGGGCTGTCTAAAGGGCTCCAGGTCTGGCCACTTTCCTTCTTCTGTCAGTTCAGAAACCTGTAGGGATTCATTAAAAAAAAAAAAAAAGTGGTTTATATTCCTTTCACCTTGATTAAGTTAACCAGGTGAATGTACCAAGCCTTGCTGCTTGTTTAATTTATCCGTGCACTCCCCACATATCATAGGACAATTCTTCCTCTCCAGAACATGGGTGTAACCTCTTGACTCATGGTGCTGTGTGTCAGCCTCTGGTGGAAATACAGTTGTCTGCTCAGCCATTGCTGGTGGGAATATCCATGGAGTGATGGGTGTGCTCTGGGCTGACATAACCAGTACAACCCCAAAGGATGAAAATGGGTGGATGGTGCAGGGTAGAAAGACAGCAAGGAGGCAGAGGGGTCAGAATACTAGATTGCAGCAAACGCAGTGCTCTATTTTTGGTCTTTTCTTTCTTCTTCTGAACTATACATAGAAAAAAATGCATTTCTGGGGAAAAAAAAATAATGTGCTTTCTGGGGAAAAAAAATAATGTGCTTATGGGAAGACTTTAAATTCTTGAAAGAGTTTGCCCTGATAGTGTTATAAAGCAATTAGTTTGGGAAGTCAAACATCTCTGTTTGAAGACTGAACTGATACCGTGACTTTTCACTCTGAAATGACGTTTTTCATTTCACAGGCAATCTACAGCTTCTAAAGCATTTTAAAGGGATTAAGTAATTTGAAACAGAAAATAAATAATTCCTGTCTTACATTTCAAGAAAATCTGAAAAATTCTGCTTTGGTTTTAACCAAATGTTTTTCCTCTGATAATTCTGTTCAGCAACTGAACTGAAAACCCACTATTCATTCAGCCCCTACACAGGTAATTGCAGTTTGAAAATGTGAAAGGTTACATAAATTATGCTCAACAGTCCTTCTACTTAATTATTTGCTGGCTATTTTCTCATAGCTTCAAAGCACAAGTGGCTTTCTAAGTAAGATTTGAACGATGGAAGGTAGAGAGCTAGCTTACAGTGGTTATGGCTTCATATTTTGCATATGGAGCCATTATTCCAACTAATAGATCACCACCGAGAGAAGCCATTTAAAATATCTTTATGGCCTATATCCTGACAGGGAAGGAGTTGTAAAAAGGTCATAAACTGTGCCAAGAACCATAAAAAGAAGTTGGTGTTCTGCATTACAAGAAATGCAAGATAAGGTACTTGCACGTTCCAGGCTTGGTGGGTGGGTGGGCAGGGGGCCTAACAATATCCAGATGGGCCTGGAGCAGGGACTGCAGGAAGGCTCTGCAGAGCCGACCCTTCTCATCTGCCATTTCTTACCCACGTCACTACCTCCTCTCCCCTGGGTTTCAGCCTTTGCCTTGTGTAGCGTGCATGCTCTTAGCCCCTGTTGGGCTTTCTGCCTTGTGTCCCTCAACCTCCTCCTCTGGTGCCTGGGCTTCTCCTCTGCCATTCCCAACCAGCCAAAGGTTGTACCCTCCAGGGCCTTGCTCCCCTGTCTGTGCTGTGCTACAGAAGACATCACAATCCCAGTCAGCCTCATCAGAGGAGGTGCCTACTGTCTCAGGGATTCCTTCAGGGGTGGGATATGGGCACAGGAAGATAAACAGATCATCTGGTTCTGCAGGAGTTTCCAGTGTCTAGTCTTGTCCCCTGCCAACAGTGGGGTCAGGGATTCAGTAACTCTGTCTAAATCTTTTGCCCACATCCTGTCCCACTTTCCTCAGGGAGCCTTTAGTGGTGGCTGGGGGCTGAATGGGGCTTGTCTGCTGTCTACAGATTTCCAGGCAGCAGCAAAGTCATGTCCCTTCAGGATTTAGGTCCTATGCAGGCTGTCTTGTGCATTCCTGCTTTGAATCTTTCCCTCTCTTCTTCAAACAGAATCTTAATTTTGGGTTTCTGAGCTGACTAATATTTGGATGTTTTGAGAAAGTTTCAGTGACCTTAAAATCATTTTTTATTTCCCTGAAGGAATATTCTTTTTCTTGTCTTCTTAACTAAATCTTTGAAAAAACACCCTGCAAAACTCTCCATTTATGCTATGCCTGTTTTATCTTATGCTTTTATATATATGTGTGTGTGTGTGTGTGTGTGAATGATATCTGTAGTTCAGAGTGCAGAGTAAGTTGGGTCCCAGTCTCTTTTGAGGTATTACAACTGTGGAAAAGACTATTAGTGCAAATAAGAAACTGGCTGTAACAACCAAATGCTTGGGTACCAATTCAGTCTTTGACAAAAGTCTCTCATTGCCTTCACTGGGAATTTCCATACATGAGAACAGAGTGGATGCTATATTCCAGTTTTCATAACCTTTGCACATGCTCGTGGTCACTTGTGGAGATGCTTAGTCACACTGGGATGAACGTGATGAGTGACTGCTCATCTATCTTGCTGTAGGTTACACAGTCCACTCCCGAGGAAAATCCACAAAGACCTTTAACTCAGAAAGAACATTTCCTTGACTGGGGACACTCAGGGCTTCCCTGAGAAATTTGGTCTTCTATAGATAGCTACAGCAGAGCTCTGATTATAGCAGTGTTTGCGTAGCCCCTGCAACCAAAATTCACTGAATCCAAAGTGTCAGCATTATGCCATGATTTGCCAGCATACCAAATGTTAATCCTCTGCTGCAGAGACTCACAAACCCACCAGAGCTAAATAATCACTCCCTTTCAGTCTCTTCCCTTGCACTGCTCCTTGTAGACTCCCATAGAGATGCCTTAGCCAGCACCAAACACTGCAGGAGAGCATAGCCTCAATACCAACATTTGTTTCTGACATACCTCAGCCAATGCACCTCTCTTTTTCCATCAGGAGGAAAAAACATACTTTACCCTTTCTAGTTCTGCTCCCTGCTATGCTGCCTTATGAGTTCTTTGTCTGGCCTGTATATTATGTAGCTATCATCCTTATGTAATGGCTCTAATGAAAGCAGGGTCAGACAAAGCTAATCCAGGGATTTAGATTCATTCTGGTATGGGATTGCCTGGAGCCTCTCCTTTTGCTTGCAGCAGAGATGGCCAGAAAATTCCCTCACTCCAGTGAAGGTGGGCATTGTAGCCAGAACAACAGCCTTTCTCCAGATGCACACCAAGCACAAAGAGCCTTGCCCATTTCACTTGTGAAGTGGATCTTGGCCAATCCAACTGGATTGGTGCCTACAGAAAACACAGCCAGGGAAGGTGATGCCCCTTCACCAACCTACCCCAGGGGCCAAAAGGTTAAAGCACTCACTGAGGAGACCTGGGAGACCCTGGTTCAGATCTTTCCTCTATCTGCAGTAATTTGAACCTGCATAAATAGCCAGTGTGCCAGAAGGAAAGTGAGTGATAGTGTCACAGGCCACACACAAAGCCTCCCCTTGGGATGAATGATGCAGATCTCTGTATTCCCACAAAAATGCTCTGACCTCCAGACTTCACCTTCTCCAGTCTGGTGAAGAGTTATTACCAACAAAGCAAAACAACTTCACTGGTGGGAAAGTCTGGGCCTGGGACACCCTGTACAGCCTGCTCATGACTCAAACACACCTTCATGGGAGGTGCATTCAGATCCCCTCAAACAGAAGCAAGAATTAAGTTAAGATTTGACACACCCCAGAGCACTCCTCAGTGATGGTATCTGTACCTCCAGACCACAGCTGTGACATTCATCAGTTTCTTTTGTCAAGGATGCCACAGAAGCCCTCTAACAAATGCCCTGACTTACCAGCCATTGGCTGCCCAACAAGCAGGCAGCTACAGCCACCTTTACAGCTCTAAGGAAATGCTGGCTTAGGTGGGTCAGGTGGTCAGACCTGAAAATTTCAGACTGATGAACATGGTTTTCTAGACTGCATGAAATGTAAATGTTACTGCCCTGAACACTATGGCAAGGAAATGTTTTTGAGGATCCTTTGGGTGTGCCAAGACCACAAAAGTAAACACAATTTCTGCAAGGTCTTCTTATAGGAGAGGGAGGATGAAGTAGAAAGGTGGAGCCATTCACATTTCTGATCCTTTTCAAATTTTCCTCTTTTGTGTGTGTGATCTCAGAGACACTGTTTCCCCAGTCTGAGTCTTCTGTGCATGCCTTTGTACAGGTGCTTATATAGGTTCATCATATCCCAAGTAGATACATCCAGCTATATCTGTTTTGTGGGAACATCCAGCACCTCCTGGTGAGGGACAGATATAAATACAGCTGCAATCCTTCTTGATTATTAGGAAAACCCTGTAGTTCAAGGATGTTTGTGAATAATTTCACAGGTTAATGCAAAGTAACAAGCAAATTCCCACATGAGAAATGCTAACATAAGTGAACTTCAACCAACTGAAATCCAAAGGCTTGGGCTTTACTTGGAATGTTGCTCGTAAAATGCTTTTGTGTTTGCTGTTCCTGGTAAGCAAGTTAGGTCTCAGAAAACAGAAAATGTTTGTGGTGTCCCTGAGCTAATCAGCAGCTGTGAGTTCCAACCTCAGAATCCTTAATTTTCTTCTAATTTAGCCACAATACCTTCAGAGCAAGAAGACTGCACCAGCAGGTGCAGTAATTTTTTAGCCCTCATCTACCTAACCAGCCTCAATAGAACAAAATCATAGGCCAAACTCCAAGGAGCATGGTCCCAGAGACTGAAGTCAGTGAAAAAAAGGGATCAAGCAAACCTGGAGAACAACGTCCAGGACCAATCCATCAAGTCAGAATTCACAGCTGTATCAGGGACTCTCGAGATGGAAGCACATTCCTGTGTAGCAAAGATGTGGGAGCAAGCAAAGGAACTGGGTGTCGTTTCTGACTTCATACCAGCATGTGATCCTTGAAGAGAGTGCCTATGTCAAACATATAGGTAAAACAGTGCCCTAATATACAATGTTTCTGAGGCAGTTCAGAGTCCTGAAAATTAGATTGTGGATGAGCAGTAACAGGGTGTAAAAATTCTTGGTCATGGAGAGTTAATCTAACATCTCATCAGTAATTTGAAACTTCTTTCTATTCCTGATAATATTCCCAAGACTTCATGTACCTCCAGAAGAATGACCTATGGTCATGACCCATGGAACCTCTTATGTTCCTACATCACCACAGAATTTCTAGGTTCAGTCACAAAGACCAAACTGCTCCTTCAGTTATCTTTGGAATTGGAGGATGTAACAGAAAAAAGAGTGCAGAAATTGATTTTTGGAATCTGTTCTATTAATAGTGTCTCTGAAACCAGCAAGAGTTTACTTCGATTTTTTTTAGATCTGAAGGTGAAGCTAGAGCAAATTAGTTTCCTATTTGTTCATCAGTACACTTAGTTCCCCATTTATTTCAGCTTTCAGTGTACAAAGTCAGGTCTTGCTTTTCAGAGTATAATTGTGCTGGCCAAATCCTTAGAAACATGTCTTTTCTTCTACTGTCACCTCAGTGCATTAAGTAACAGTTTCAGGTAGAGAGCGAGCCATAAAATATAGAATTTTGTTCTGCTCAGTATTTTGGTGATTATCTCAGATCTAAAAGCAGCTTTGGCTTCAACCTTTGGTTATAGACTGCTCCCTCCTCTGTGTTGTAGAAACAACATCTGCCCTGTTCCCTTGACAAATAGTTTTCTGTAGTTTTGTCCCATTGTGTTTTAACCTTTTGCTACAGAATTAGCAGAAATGACTGAGAAAGGAACATTTCTTAAGAGCTTCCTATGTGATAGACTTGAAAAATAAGCCTTCACACATTGCCAAGATTGGAAGGTAAAGAGAGAAAGGGCATGTTTTGGACAAACTCCTTCAGCAGGATGGGAATATTTTGTGGTAAACTGTCATTTTAATCTGAGGTATTTTAGACCAGACTGCTACAGCTGCTGTCAAAGAGAAAAGCTCTTTATTTCTGCTGGTCTTGCAACTTTGGAAAACATGTATTTTCTGCTGCCAGTAAAGCCAAGGGTTCTTCCAGAGGGCACTGCTCATCTAGAGGGCAAAGCTATATATAATGTTTTTCGGTATGTCATGATATGTTGGTCCTAAGGGAACCCAAGCATCCAGGAAAGATTGAAGTTCAAAATGTGGGTGGAAGCTTTGCAGCCCACAGATATTTCTAAGTCCAAATGACATCCTGAGGAAGTGAGTCTGGAAAGGGGCTTTCTCATGCTGTTCCTTTTCCCAGCTATTAACAGCAGTATGCGCTTCACAGTACCATTCATGCACCAGAAATGCAATCACTTATCAGAGACGAAGGCTATTTAATCTATTAAGGAATGCAGCCTTTGGATTAATGCACAGCATGCTGCTGATACTCCTTCTCCGAACATAATGTATTGCTGCCATAAATGGTGAAATTGGACAAGACCGATTGAGACTCGTAGCATAACTCCTGCCAGACAGGTTTGGGGTTTGCGAAGCCACCCACACTGAAAAGAGCGTCCTTGGCCCCTCAGATGTTATAGGTACACTTGGAGCAGTCAAAACTTGAAAGAAATATTCTGTTTGCAAGAGGTACTGGTCAAATCCAGCACTTAGAATGAGATATGCAAATGCATAAGGAATATGCTTTTGTGGTGTCCTGTGCATGCCATTTATGCACTTATCTTCTCAATTTTGACCCAAGTCTATGCTCCTAGAAATTGGGCTGCCCAAAATACATGTTAATAAGCTGGTTGGAGCAGCAGTCATTCGACTCCTTGGTGGAAACTTCTTTGGGACTCTCTTTCTTTAGTCAACCCCAGTCTGTCCAAATGACACCTCTGTCATTGTTCCAGATGTCCTAAAAGTGGGGCCATTTACTGGTTTTGTATGTTGGTGTCTCATCTCTCTGCCCACCAGGGAGATGAATGAATAGTTCAAAGCAACAAAATGAGGGAAAAGGCAAAAATGGCATCTGCAGCAGAATGAGTGATGAAATAAAGCCATACCCCTTTTTTAAAGTCCCTGAGTCTGTAGCTATGCAGTTGGATTCTGCAGAGGAGTGGACCTGTCACTTTGAGAAAAGCATGGCCAGAGCACATTCTACCTGGAAGACTTGGAATTATTTCAGATTAAGAGATTCAGAGCCAGTAAACCTGGTGAACTGGGGACAGGTTAGAAGAAAAGGGTTGGGTCTGAGCACCTTACCAACAACTGTGGTAAGATGCTCAGACATCTACAAAGCTGAGTCTTTTTGGAGCCTAGGCAACACCTAACTGTCGTAATTCACTGCTGACAGCCTCATTAGAAAGGGGAAGGACTTTAGAAAACTGGAAAAGAAATTATCCCTTCTCCGCTTTAGAGACCTTCAAAACTGAGACGAAGCCCCTTGGAAGGGCAGATGTTTATAATGCTATGTGCGTTTTATTAAGATTTTTTCAGTACTTCCATTTTTCACAACAGGGATGTATCTTCAAAGAAAAGACCACCAACTATCTGCAAATTACTTAGCAACCTGTAAAAAATTAGCACTTCAGAAACTCTTACAGAAATAGCACAGATTTTCTGAGATTTTTATCACAAAGAGAAACTCTGCATCAGAACAAGATCTTGTCATTACAGATGCTGTGCGACAAGTAGCTCACTTGGCTGCTGCAGATTTCAAAATGTTCCAACCATTTATTGTGTATCTTCTCAAAGGCTATCCAGCTGGTGCATTAACCCTTTACATTCCTTTAGCAGCACTATTCTCCTGCCTATTGTGGTAGTTTTCTGTCCTCCTGTTATGCTATGGTAACATCTGCTGGTGGGAAAGTCTCTACTACAGTAAATGGTTCTCAAATACTAAGCAACCACTAAGCAACTTTTAGAGTCAGTTTAGCAAGCTACTTTAAAAAATAGTTCTACTAAATGCTTTTAGGTAGTGTAGATTTCAAACAAAAAAAATAGTTCAGATTATACAAATAAACAGGGTAGGAAGGTCAGTATGTTCCAGTGGAGGAACAGAATTTATTTCCCCAGCCTCAGACCTCAGACCTGGTTGAACAATAATATTCAGGGTTCCAAAGATTTTTCTTATCTAATATTAGAACTCTCCTCTGTGCAAAGCAGAGTAAGACTTTTTTTTTTTTTTTTTTTTTCTTAAATAAACGTACATGAGCAAGGCCAGAGAGTGGCATGTGAGTGCTGGAGTTGGGTGGTGGGTGGTCAGGAAATTTTTACTGGGACACGGGATTTTCTATTTCTTACAAATGTGCTGTTCTAGAAGGCAATGCTCACAGAAACCGTTTGTGGAGATAAGTGCATCAGTATGAAATCCAAATTTCTTACATCTAAAATTCAGAGATATGTCTGACTTAAGACATTAAGGGCTGTGTTCAGGTCAGGTACCTTTGCTGTGTAAAAATGGAGGGACCATGAATCTTCCTTCACCAGACCTTATGCCAAGCCAAGGAATGCACTAAGGAACAAACCTGTGCGGAGGAGAAGTGATTTCTGGTCATTATGTGACCCCTTCATCAGGCATGGGGTGGCTGGGCTGCAGACCAGTTTCTCCAACTTGTCTTTGCTCAGGCTTTTCTGGCAGCAAAATTGATGTGGCATCAAAGGGCTCCTTCACACATCAGCACCTGCAGCTCTGAATGCAAGGCATATTATTTCTTTTCTTTCCCCATGGATCAGACCCTCAGTGCCTCTGGTGCATCCCAAAGTCCCCAGGGGATTATTTCCCGCTGCCTCCTACAAGTTTTTAAAAAAGTGGAAAAAGAAGAAAAGCAGTTTTCTATGTTGCAGAAATGACAAAGGGAGCAGTTCTCACACATGCCCAAGGGCTCCTATTGTAAAGACTGGTGCTATCTCCCAGCCACAGGTATGGGTGTTTTTTTAGCAGAGGGGAGGCAGAGAGAACTCAACAAGCTCACCTGACTTCCTTTAGTTCAAACATTTCTTGTCAGGACTTACAGAGGCAAAATAAGTATTACAAGAGCAAAAGCAGGAAAGGACTATTTGGCTTATCTTGTTCACTTCCTGAAATCCAAACAAACTTGAAAAAATTCATATCACACCCTACCCATTCACCCTGTTTCCCTGCACTGAGGATGGGAGAGTCTAGACAAATCTGGGCTTTGGAAAACCTTTTGGACTTTTTTGGAAAATAGGTTGCAATATTTTGTTAAAGGCTGAGAACATGCTGGAAAACTCTTGCTGGGGGGTTGAGGGAGGGTTTTTTGGATTATTTATTTGTTTTCACTCCAAGCACCATCGCCAAGGGCACAGGAGAGAGAGGCTGGGAGGTCTGAGCCGACAAGTGATTACTCACACAAGGCAGTCTCAGTGACTTCCCTGGGACACCATTTGCCAGCAGTGACTCAGCCAGTATCACCAAAAGTCAGGAGCCAGCACCAGTTGTTTGTGATAGCTCTGCTGGCCCTTCCATGTCAGGTGCTTTGCAAGAGCTCCTGCCCTTATAACTCTCACTCCAAGTTCAGGAGCATGGTATTCCAGTGTTTACCCTCATTTACTGTGAAGTTCATCTGTGTGGCTTCACTTTTTGGCAGGACGTGCCTGGTCCCTAGGGTGAGAAGCAGCTCCTATGTCTGGCTTGCACTGCCTGGAAGCCAGGTCTGCAGGCATACACAGGTACTTCATTTCAAATGAGATACTTCAAAGCCTGTGTGAACCTGGGATTTACTCTCTGGTGACCCAGGGTGTATTTTAATTAGTGGATGGCAGTTTCTAGATGAATGAAAGTCCAATTCCTCTTTACAAGTCAGATTAAACAACAACAAAACAAAATTTAAAAAGAAAAAAATAAAATAAAATAAAATAAAATGAACAGTGTCAGAGTTATCCACAGCAATATTGGAGAGGTGAATTTCCTCAGCGCATACGCCAAGCTCCTCTCCCCATTCACTCCTCTGGCCTTCTGCTGTGGTTGCCAGCTGATAAATATATTTTTCTGTTCTTGAATCCTGCCCTTCCCAAATATTCAGTTCTTTCTCATGTCCTGAGGGAAGAAGTTCTCCACAATGAGCCAGTCTTGTTGGGTCTCCTGGAAAACTTGTGGCTGCTAACTTTACACCATAAAATAGAAGCAAGCAGGGGAGTCTGTTCAGCCCATGGAGATTTAATTGACAGTTCATGTACCTAAGTGATGACAGTTGGGAGCCCTCATCACAGATTTGACTTCTTAGTGTTTTAAGCCATTCTTGTAAGAACCAGGGAATGATCATGTTCAATCCTAGCTGGTTTAGGTGGTTTATCTAATCAGTCTTTTTGAATAAACACGACAAAAATGAATAGGAGGATTTCAGAACACTATTACTCCTTGTGTCAACTTTTTGACACAAGAAGTAATTTTTTTATTTTAAACACTTGCAAATCCTGATGCTGTACAACATTTTTTGACCAGCTCCACAAGGTGATTCACAACTTGAGAAAAACTGATAGAAAAAACTCATGAGGTGATATATCTGGGAGACCACCAGGATTCAAGGGCAAGTGTCACTAAGAAGGCAATATGAAGGAAGTTTTGAGCAGTTTCCAGTTAATATGAAAATCAACAGTCATAACACCAAATTGTGACACCCTGAAGTAGCCTGACTCCTTCTTTTACATCATTTAGCAGAGGCTAGATGGCTTTGGGGAAAAGTTAGCTCACACATTCCCCTGAAATAGAGGCTAGGCTTTGGGAAAGTGTGGGAAACACATGTAAATGTTTTTCACACATCAGCATATTTTACATCTAGAAGTGGAAGAAGAGAGAGTGAAACCATGGCGGGTGAACAGGTTTCACTGGATATCTGTTTCTCAGATATCCAAAACCAAGACATCCTGGGGAACTTACTAGGAATCTCTTTCTCCAACAAAACAAGGCTCAATACCTAGTTTGGCCATACAAAGTAACAAGTTTGGCTAATCGCCCACAAGTTTTGATTAAACTGTTAATAAATTGAGCCTAAAGAGCAGCCAAAAATCACATCTCACTGCTGAAATTCATATTTGATTGAAAAATCCTGTGGTTTGAAAGAGGAAGGAATGTTGTGCCAATTTAATGTTGCTCTTTGTACAGACACTTAGTTGTCTCTTCAGGTGAGGTTCTTCAGCCCTTTAGAGTGGAAGGGGGCACAGACCTCCCTGTCCTCCTCCAAGCCCCTCACCTGGCTCACGCCCTAACACTTCTTGCATTAGCAAACTACTACCCCGAGTGCACCATGCCTCATTTCAGACAGAGGAAGACAAATCCAAGGCTCTCAGCCAGTTTCTAGGGATTAACAGGCATAAATAGCCCTGGAAATGCCTGAAGCTCAACTAACTCCTAAAAAGGAAAGAAAAAAAGCAATCAAAGCCCCAACCTACTCTGTAAATTGCAGCACAAGCACAGAATCTACTTAAATTTTCAAATCTGTGGTCCTCGTGTTTGAAAAGAGGTCTTCCACTGAACAAAAAATATAGGAGATGTTTTTCACATCTTGTAATATATTCTTGACAGAAACGGAGATAGGATTATAGAACAGAGCAGTCCAATACAAACTGTGGTCTCCAAAAAATTGAATCCCCAAACCTTGCACTATGGACCTTTCCTCTTTCCTGGCCAAAAATCCCTTTAGATGGATTAGCTTCTGAACGCCCTTCATCTGGTAACAGAGACTTGGTCAGGTAGACCTCACTGAATACCACGGAGACAGAGGTACCTTTTGACAGTTTAAAAAAGAGAGGACTGGGGGAAAAGGGACAAGCACAGTTTTTGAAAGTTGGCAGAGGCAACCTGCCCTCTTCTGTAGACCACCTCTTTTCACCTCTGAGCCAATCGTCTTGCACAAATGTGACCAACCAAAAAAAGGTCAGGCTGGCAGAGCTTTAATTTTGGGACAAAGGGATGCTCTGGTGTCATGTTTTACTGTTTTCTTTGGTTTCTTTGTTGAGAGGGTGGGTTATTTTGTTCCTCCTAGTCTGAGCTCCAATGATTCATCCATCTCCAAATGTTGACATTTTAACCTGATACAAATCCCCCTGCCTAGCTTTCAGTCTTTTCCATTTTCAGTTCAGATTTCCCTTGTGGACTTGCAATTCACTCTCAGATCATTAATATCCTTTGCTGGCAAATCCCTCTCTATGTACAGAGCAGGAGCTCTGGCTGCCAAATGATCTTCCTCCACCTTTTACTTCCAGTGAGGAATGTAACCTCAGCTGCCTTTCAACATTTCCGGCTTCTATTTTTCTACCTATCATTCCTAGTTGCATAATGGCCACTTTACTTCAGTTATCAAGGAACTTTATTACTGCTCACTCATTGCTGATGCTTGTCTGTAACCTCACTTTTCTAGAGGGTTGGCAGGCAGGAGGCAAGACATACTCAGGCGGCTGAGCACAGGCTTTTCTGAGGATCCAGGATGTGGCATAAGCCAAGAAAGCTCCCCCTCCTTCTGAAGAAATACAGACAGGGGGGGAAAGGAAAAAAAAATTAAGCAGCAAGCAACTCTCAAGACCAATTTAAGCAGAATGAATGGGTCTTTGTTCTCTAGGGCAGGGTTTGCATTTATATTTGCTGTGTTAGCCACGGTTGTGATTTAATTGCACATCTTAATGACTTTTGGTGTTTCCCTTAAAGACCCAGAAGCTGGAATCAAGGGAGTCCATAAGGCCCTTTGCATTCATTCAGAGCAGAAGGTAAACCTTACTTTTATAACAAAGAGGGAGAAAATTCTCCCCATAAGGCTCCAAAAACCAAAGGAAAATAAAAGGAAATTGACATTTGTTGTTTTTAAGAAGTCTCAGGATCTTTAAGCCACCCTCAGGAGTTTGGAAGGCGTGATGCTTTGATGCTCAAAATTGACAATGCTGCCTTTATATTGAGTGTGCCACCATGCACAAATTTACTCAAAAAATTAGGAGTAAAGACGCATTCCATATGCTACACCCTTTCAACTTGTTCCTTGTTTTCTTGATGCGAGTGGCAGCAAGGAGAGAAGACAACTGCCCATCTCTGTTGCCGCTGGCAACTTTGCTCGTCAGACTCTCATGACCCCTCACCACGTACAAGAGAGCTGGTGTAAGCACATGCTGTATGGTGTGGAGATGTTTTCCTATTTAAATGGGAAGACACAAACACAGGGTTGGGGTTCACAGGAGAACGAGGGCAATGGATGATCTCTCACTGTCCCTGGGTGAGACCCTTCCCTGCAAACCAGTGCAGCCAAAGGCCCTGACTGTTGAGCCAAATCACTGACAATGCTGCTGTAACTTCAGTGGTGGTCAGTGTGGAAGGAAGCAGAGTGTAAGTGGATGACCTGTGTCCTCCACTGTCTGCTTCTAGTTTGGCACATTTGTAACTTTCTTCAGCCTTTTTCTGTCCTTTACCCGTTAATCTTCAACCAGATTCATCCCTGACCTACTGGGTTGCTGGGGGTCACATTCACCTTTTTCAAGGGAGCTGGCCTCATTCCCTCTCCGTGCCACAGATTGATGCAGGTCTCTGTCAGTGTGAGCTGGGTTGGCAGTGACCTACTGCCCAAGATCAGGCTCTGGTCAGAAAAGGCTGCGAAATGCTCACAGTAGTGGTAAGCAGCACAGCTGGAGGGCAGGGGTTTGTGACAGTATGCATGTGTTGTGGTCAGCATCAGGGAGTGCAGCTTGTTGAGACAGGACTGGAGAGGAGATGTGTGACCAAAGCTGCAAGAGGAGTGGACTCAGGTCAAGAACTCTGTATGTCTGCTCTCCTGCTGGCTTTGTCTTGTTTGCCTACTTGCACTGTAAACTGTATAGACAAAGGATTCTGTCTTAGCTATGGCTTGGAAGACCAGAATGAATGACAGAACAAGAATTTGGTTTCAGTACTTTTATGCCCTTACTTCTAAAAGTTCTGCTAAATCCTCAGGCCAAATACAATGCTGACAAGTGCTCTTTGCTCGTAACCCCATCATCATCATGTGCTTCCAGTAAGTCAGATTCCTGACCTTTCTTAAGGCTGAATTGTTTCCACCTTGGTCCCATACTGCCTGCGGATGTCTACTATCCCTTGACCCTCACAAACAGGGCTTTGCCTGATTTATGCCATATTTCCATAGCAAGTCTTCTCTGTTAATTTTTTTTCCTTATTTAAATTTTGATTGAAAGAATATGTAGCTCCAGCTTTTTGGGGACTGAAGTGAAAACCTTTGGACCTGACCTGAGACTTTTGTCACACAGGGTCTTCAACTGGTGTGTAGAAAGAAGGTGAGTACAAAATGACATTATTTTTGGAGTCCAGTGACTGCTACCCTACATTGCTACCTGTAGCAATGTTGCTAACCAGATGCCAAAGGAACACAGGGCCTGATTGTGGACTGAGAACTTCTGTCGTGGCTAGCAGGGAAAGCCAGGCACTGGTAACCTGCAGGTCATAGCCAAAATTTAGTGACCTAACAACCAGTGAGGCTAATGGAGATCAAGGGTGTGGGAAGGGACAAGTCAGGAATTAATAGGAAGGGCCCCATTCTCCTGTTTTAGCTGACACTGAGGTGACAGTTCCTGATTGGCTATGTTGCATTACAGTGCCTACAGAATAAAAATGGTTTTGGAAAACCAGCATATACATAAAAAAGAGACTTGTGAGAACATATTTCATGTTCTGTGGTGAAAGACAGGAAAAGGCAACCCTACAATTTGTAAAGAGAAGGTGGAGTGGGGGCTTGGACAGTCAGTCTAGAAGTACATAGGTGAGGAGGCATTTGTTCAGTTTGCCAAATGTAAAGCAAGAACCAATGGCTAGAAGGTGAATAAAATCAGACAAGAAGTGAGTTGGTTTTTTTTAAATGTGCCATAGTCTAAGACGAAATTGATTGGGGGAGGTCTTATGTCACTGAAGATCAGATGAAGCCATCACAAAGATCTCTGACCATGTAATTTCTGGTTCTAATTAATGCATAATCATTCAGCTTCCATATGAATAAAAAAAATATAACATTATGGAACTTGAGACCTCCATTCTTGCTTTTTCAATACAGAAACAGGACTTCTGTGCACAGGGCAAAGAAAAAAATTAGTGGTTTAGTACACAAAGAACTAACCCTAGTAGTTGCCTAATTCTCTCACACCCCGTTCAAGCCAGCAGAGGAGTACCCATGGTCTCACTTGATGTGTGCATCCTCTTACAGGATCTCGTTCTGTAGCATTGTGTATTATAGCCTATGTAGATTTCTGTTTATAGCAGAAATGTGCAAGTTTCTTCATGGTTTTCTACTCCTGTCAGCTGATTTACAGGCAAATCCTAAATCACATCAATCTTCTGTTAGTGTCCTGCAGGCAACCTGAAGCAGTGCTATTGCCAGAGGGAGAATGATGTAAAATGGCAGTAAGTAAGGAGCACTCCCAGCTGCACTCTAACATTCGCCCACAGTCGCCCCAGCCAGCCTCACATGGTGCAAACTCTCCAGCCTTCTTCTGATTTCATAGCTCAGGCACTTCCCGGCATCCTTCTGCTTGGTGTGCTAAGGACAGGCCAAGGACGGGGAGAGGTTAAAAGCTGCGCTTAGCGCAGTTTTTTCCCTGCAAATAAATAGTTTTTTATTAGTCGGAGGTATTTGAATAGCTCTGGCAGAGCACTTTCACTGGGATGAAGATGAGAAAAGTCAACAAACTCCTACTATTAGAAAGCTTCATCCCGTCGGTGGAACATGGGCAACTGCAGGGATTAAGAGCAGAGTAGATGAAAGCTCCTTGCAATGGATATTTCTTAAGTCTGCACAAGTGAACCATAACAAAAAGCTAAAAGCATAATGGAGAAACTTAGCAAATGTCAGTGCCAGTTACATAACCTCCTTTCAGCAATCTGGTGGTTTGGCTTCCCCAGTGTTAGCCATGACATGAGCTTTGTCAGTGAGGGATTAGAAACCCATTATGAACTGCCTGACAAAGCAGAGGGGTGCGAGTAGCAGGTGACACAGCAATGCAGCAGGAATGCTCAGCTGACACAGTGAGGCCAGCACATTTTTACAAGCCACGACCCTGCCACCTGTCTCTAAATTATCCCCAACTCCTGAGACCACACAGACTGAAATGGGGTGAACACATTCAAGGATCAGAGCAGGGGTGTCTTGGTACCCCCTCTGTGAAAGTATTCATGTTATTGGAGGACCGAGGTCATCCTGAAAGTTGCTTGCCTTGGTCTGTTTACAGTGGTCAGATGTCACACGTTATGGAGATAGACAAAGATCAGAGTTCATGAAACAGTGAATGGGCACCTAAAGCAAAGAGAGGACATGCACGAAGATTAGCTGGTGAGGAGTGGACAGCTCTGGAAAAGAATGACTTTCACTCTCCCTTCCTCATCCCTGCCACAGTCACAGCTCTGTGTCCCAAGGAGGCAGCAGTATGCTGAGCCCCACGGACAGGCTCACATTTGTGGCAGCAGTGCAGATGTTCACTGTGCACCCACTGGAGATGGGCTCAGGCTGGAAGCCTGGGGATGGACACAGCCCCCCCCCAACACAGGAGAGGCGCTGCTGGGAGTGGCGGCCCTGCTGCTGCACCCAGAAGAGCCTGCACTCCAAATACAAGATGGCTCAGCTCCTGGATGAATTCCTACTTGCATGCAAGGGATGTGAGTCACCAGATGAAGTGATTTCTCCCCGCCCAGTTCTTTTTGGATGAGGAGGCTTCAAGGGAGAATTCTGAAATATCCAGTCCCTTTTCCAAAAGCTTTCATTAAAACAGACCATAAAGTTTCTCTTTAGGGAAAGTTTAGGAGTCCTTTAAAGAAAAAAAAATAAAATTAAAATTCAGTTTTATTGAATGAATGGGCAGCCCTGAAAATATTCAGAAAATTAAAATTAATTTGAAAGTAATTAAAAATAAGAGAAGCTTAGTGTATCTTTCCAAGTTCTGGGTAGTATTAAAATAGCATTAAAAATTGCAAAGGAAATTTACTGTGAGCAGGTGTTTGAAATAACTGGGGGAGAAAAAGGCTTGACTATTAATTAATGAAGAATTATGAATGTCCCTTGTTGGATTTTTTTTCCTGTAGTCAACATATTTTTAACCACATGAACTTAGAGAACACATTTTAAAAGTGTGGAGTTGCTTTACTGACACATACAAGGAGCTGAGCATTATTTTAGCCCCATTTATTTTATTTTTGCCAGCGGCATGCATTTAGCAGGAGCTGTTGAGAGGACCAGGGTGCTACAACAAAGTCTTCCTCATCAGTTTTAAGGCACAGATGTTAATATTTTCTGGGCAAAAACTCCTACACCAGGGTCAAAGGCACTGGAAACTAGAACACGGCTATGGGTTTCAAGAAAGGCAAATGAAGAGCAAATGTGTAAGGCCTGGTCATGCATAGGAATTCACTCTGGGCTGTCACCCTGAAAGGCTTTCACACATCTACTGAACTCCTCAGGGTCCTTTGTGGGCAGATGCTGGAGCATAGGTTTTGCCTGGGCTCACCAGCTAACCTGGGCTCCTGTTGAGTGGCTGGTGGTCCTGGGGCTGCCTTGTGCAGCTGCAAAGGAGCAGCAGCTGTATGTCCTGTGCTTGGCTACAGTAAACTTGTTCTCTTGTTGGTTCCTTCAGCCCCTAAACTCTGCCAGCCGGATTGTGATGACTTTGTTCCATGTCAGCCAGGAGCACTGAGCTCTCTGCAGAATTAATGCAACCCTTTGGTTGATTTAACTTACAGCTTAATCAGGAGGGTGTACACTTAGGTCCTACAGCTGCAAACCTCAGGCATATAAAATACTGGCTGGTGTTAAATGAGACCCTTCCAGTGTAAGAAGCCAAAGTTGTTTCTCAAGTATGGTGAACGTCTCAAGTGCTGCAACCAGAGCTGTGGGTAAACCAGCTAGAAAAAGTTCTACTTTCTGAATATAGGCCAGTGTCTGTCAGAGGTTACTTCCTAATTTCTTACCCTGTAACCTTTTTCTCGATTTTTACTCTTGCTCTTTATTTTTTCACAAGCCAGCCCACTTGAAGTTTAATTTAACTCTGCAGGAAACAATATTTCTGATTTCAGACTGTTTTGGTAGTTGATGAACTCCTAGATGGCGTAAGGTTAAAGTGCAGCCCCCAGACGGCAATACTGAACAGGCCAGTGGTGCAAGTGTGACAAATTAGGGAGAAAAGTACACCAGGTCTCTTGAGTGACCAACCACCAGAAATTTCAGTAATTTCTAATTTCCTCCTTAGTAACCTGGTCTTAAAGATTTCCAGCAAGACTGCAGTCAAGAGCACCTCAAGTCCCAGTTACTTGCAAAGAGAGCCAAGGTTTTCTTACAAGGCCTGAGTACAAACTGTAAGCCTGAATCAACCTTTGATGTAGGTACATCTGTTTCAATGGAAATTTCTTTTCATGTATTTGGAGACAGCAGTTGGTAAAAAGGCCACGCTTCTTTCTGTCACTAATATAAATGGCAGGCACATTAAATACAGCAAACAAAAACCCTGGAGTAAACAAAAGCTGCATTTATTTCTCATTCATCTTTTTATAAGATTGCTTCATGTTTTTCACAAAAGAACACATACCAAAGATACACGAGTTAATCTACAAAACCAGATATGCAAACCAAAGTGATAAGGGACATGAAAATCCACATGCTTCATGATTTAGTTCCCATATGCCTGTCCTCTAAATTCAAGTGAAGTTGCCATGGGGTACACAAACATTAGTTCTGACACACCAAAATGAGATCACTAACTCTACAGACACAGCTAAACAACATATTTACAAAGCACTATTTCTACCAGTCTTTATCTAAGTTTGAAACAGTTCGTTAGTTGTTCAGCTACCAAGCCTTCACAGAAGGTGAAACAATCTACCATTACTACACAGAATCATGCAGTGTTTCGTTTTATTCCCAGGAGGCAAAAGAACAAGTATGTAACACTGATAAAAGTAGTAGATGAAGATGCATCATACTCCTGGAAGGAGTTTGGAGCATCGGTGCTCATTCATGCATTCATCACTACTGTGGGTGCAAAACTGCATTATGCACCACATATTTAAAGTCCAAAAGCTAGGAATTGCCCTAGTCACTGGATCCAGCAGAACGGAATCCAATGTTTCCAGGTTTCCATCAGTGGAGAAGAGCTGACAAACACCTCCTTTTCTCACAGCTCCTGGTGGGGGCCATTTTGTTGAAAGAGGTTGTCAATGATTTATAGTGTCAGCATTAAACTGAAAATGCTAAAATAACTTGACTTTTACTGCAGCAATTTAAGCACTGCAGAAAACCTGTTTCTTGATTGAGATTCCTTCACTGTTAAAAAGATTACGGTTCTTTTCATTTTTACTGATCAGGACTGGTGCAAAGTAGATATTTTTGCCAGGAAGTTGGGGTGGTTAAACTGGGCTCTTCTACTACTCACATCACAAAAGGTGGATCTAGCACTTCCCTTACTTCCCTTATTATATGTGGGCTATCCTGTTATTCCTGGTTGGAATCAAGAGTTTAGCTTGGCTTTAACATTATTCAGCTTCTGACATTAGAGGGAATATAAAAACGAAATTAAAAAGCAGAGGGGATTATCCAGGTTGCCAACTGCTTATGAAGGTGCCTAGAGGAGTGACTGGCTGCAGGCATTCACAAACATGGACATGATAGTATGATAAATCTAAAGATAGATCTATCTGCAAAGGAGGTTTTTACCCATTCCATAATCTTCAGGATGTACAACATATAAATGCAGTTGAAAAACCACTAGTGTCCCATCTCGTGCCAAGTATATTTGCTTCTAATCTTGATGTCAGACTACTTTAGTTTATCTGGCATCCAGTATATCTGCTGCATCTATAGAAGTGGGAATAACTGCAGCATCCTGATTCTCATGATTGCCAGGTGATAGTTGTCATGTTCCCAGGATTTTATTCTTTAATTTTTACACGTCAGGAAGAATGCACAAAACAAGCACTGCATCTGGGCACTTCGTCCCTCCCACTGCAACTGATGTTTCTGTACCACTCTTGAAGTACCTGCAGTCATCTCTGTCTGTCCATAAGTATACAGATAAATGGAATAACAGCAGCTAGAACAGTGCCTTTCACATCCAAACCTGCTCACAAGCACAGCAATTCACAGTTTCCAAATGCAATCACATAAGCCAATATGTACCAAAAATTACAAGCAGACTCATACAGATGTAGGTGACTTATTAGAACCTAGCAGCCTTAGTATTATTATGACCTAGTAGAAAATAAATGATGATGTGTCAAAACAATAATTTAACACAGCAGGCTTTAGCTATTAGTCATTACAGAACATATTCAAATCATAAAATCATAGAATCATAGAATAGTTTGAGTTGGACAGGACTTTTAAAGGTCATTTAGTCCAACCTTCCTGCAGTGAGAAATGAGGTTTCCCACTTGATCAGGTTGCTTACAGCCCTGTCCAACTCACCCTAGAATGTTTCCAGAGGTAGGGCAAAGTAAAAGAGAACCCAAACCAAACTTGCATATGTGAGCACACACACAAAACAGCATGCTGCTCAAAGTGCGATGAGACACAATTAGGAAGCCACAGATTCTAAAAAGAATCTGTCTCAAGCTATTATTCACTAAAATTGCAACAGCCAGAAAAGATCACAGAATTACAGAATTTTCAGGGTTGAAAGGGACCTCTGGAGACCCTCCACTCTAATCCCCTTGCCAAGGCAGGGTCACCTAAAGTAGGTGACATGGGAACACATCAAGGCATGTTTGGAATGTCTCCAGAGAGGGAGATTCCATGGATCTCCCTGAGCATCCTGTTCCAGTGCTCTGCCACCCTCAATGTAAAGAAGCTCTTTTTCATGTTGAGGTGGATACAAGACCCAAATGAACATCTCTGGAGACATTTCTCTCAGGCACATTGCTATACACAGCAGTGATGATTACACAGCAGTACAATTTTTTAGCCTTGGTGACAGTAAGACCCTAGGTAATGTACCTCCTTTTTGACTCAGTGCTGCAGATCCAGCATCTGTGGAGCAAAAAGCAGAGGTGTGCTTGGGATTTTTTCCTCCTCCTCTGGACACCTGCAGACTCACTTGGGTTTAACCCTGGGCACCAAATGTCACCTTCAGTCACTGCTGAGACTTGCGCAGTCCAACCTCCTCTGACCGTCCCTCCCTCAAATTCACCCCCTACTGCAGGAGCTGTTCCAAGAATGAAACAGTGGGACAATTCACAGACAAGACTCTAGAGTGTGACTACCATTATCCATGTTATTAAGAATGGAAGTCAAAAGCTTTGATTGTGTTAGTACACTCTCTGGTTACACAAGCAAGAGGCTGCTGAGGGGTCCACTCAATTTATTACTAAATTCTCAAGGTGGGGGGAATATGTCCAGCTCTTCTATCCTCCCATGCATTCCTATTTCAGACAGAGCACTGTACAGATGAACTTGGGGGATGTGCTTAACATTTTCTGACAGCTCCTGGAGGATTTGTGGTCGACTCAGCATAACACACTCTAATACTGGGCTGATCTGCATGGCACTAAGCTCTTAATTACTACCTAGATGTATATATCGGCAAATAATAAATCCTCTTAATTCAACTGAGCAACAAAGCAGAAAAGACTGTAGTCACACTATTATTTTAGTATAACTAATGAGATTCAAAATTATCTGCAATTTATCCATGTAAAATCTACCAAATGAAAAACAAAACCCTGATCCAATTCTACGTTAATGGCACCAGAGTGCATAATGAGATCCTGTAATCCAAAGTGGTTTTCTGCATCTTAGCCTGATCATTGAGTTGTTGACTGTAAAAAAAGCTACAATATCTTGAAGACAGTCAGAACAGGAGTGGGAACTCTGGTCCTAACTTTTCTAAAGGCAATTTTTCTATTCATTTTGACCAGGCAAGTATAAATGGCGACTAAAAATAATCAGCCCAGCTTCTACCTAGAAGTCATATGCTCATTTTCTTGCTTTGAGACTGCTCAGTCTTTTCCCAAAGAAACTTCCATTTCTGCTTCTCAAAGTTGAGTTAAGACTACAGATGAGGACTTGGAGCTGGCAGTGCACTATATCATATAAGTTACGTGGTGTGTCAATGTGTGATAGCAGTATTTGCAACCTCTCGTGCAACACATCAGTATTACTAAGATGTCACAGCTGTAAGAAGCCCAGTTCATTTACAGGAGCAGTCTTAGGGGGTGTATTACAATGATTTTAAAATGTTGAGTCAAATTGGCTGTAGAGAGTGTGATGGCCATGATGTCCCATTAATGGGCCCCTTTTTATTTCAAAATGAATGCTAACCAGAAAGTACAAAGGTATGAGAACCAATTCACTGTGTGGTGATGAATAATACTGTTGTGTCTTTACGTTGATCCCTTTTTTAAAAAGACAGAACTTAAATATATAAACATATGAAATGCATAGATAAATATATAGAGATAGCTACGATAATATGTTTGATCAGAACTGGATTAAGCAAAGACAATGTAAAGATACCACAACAGCATGAATAAATAAAATACTCATTACAATTTGCTTTTATGTAGTTGTGAAACCAAGCAGTAAGAAAGCCATATACAGCAGGGAGTAAGTCTCATTATTTTAACTTCAGAGCCTTGGCAACTTAGATTCACTTAATGATGAGCCATAATCAAAACATTTCAGGTGGAAAATTCAGCTCTTCTGACTCCCATTTTTTTCCTATCTAAGGATCAGAAAGGCTTGGGAGCAAGATAAGAAAACTTTAGAAATGCAGAGGATTTTTACTTGAGCCTGTACTCTGAGGTTATAATGAGCAAAGCACTCACTCACCTCTTTGCCAGTTAAATTTGCATTTAACAGATTAGCTGATATAATCACCCTCTGTTAAAATAACTCTGAATTATATTTGCGTTTTGGAGAACAGGGTCTGCATGGGTACAAGTGAATGGTGCCTTGTTCTCTTTCTTGTTTAATTAATTCAAGTGTATTTACAGCGAGCAGTAATTCACCAGGCTAAAAAGTCCTGAAATGTACTGTGTCACAGTTGCAGCAAATTCACTTATACACACGGAAAGACTCATTTCTCCCTTCCACGGGTGTTACATTAACGTGGCTTTAACTCTGGTTGAGGTAATCCTTAATTCATTTTAGTGTGACAGGAAAAACAAACTTCAAAATCTTCTACGGCAAGCAGCTTTAAATTTGCTGCATTTTTGGTTGTGTTGGGGTTTTTTGTTTGGTTTTGTGGGGGGTTTTTTGTGTGTGTGTAGTTTGTTTTTTTTTTTCCTAAATTATTTGACTCCAGTGTCAAACGAACCTTGGCTACAGATATAATGTAGTGATAGATTGCCTTCTGGGCTCAGATGAGAAACAGTTCATTTTACATGATAATTTAAACTTTAGGAGCCATTGATAAGTAAATGAGGATATAAGACTAGACAGAGAAAAGTTCATTATGAAACCAAGCTAATGTAGCACTCGCAGGCATGGAGAACATGCTGCTCCAGAAGAAACACGTTCCTGCAACCTGGAGAGATACTTTCCATCTTTTACCAGCTGAATAAAGGAGCAGCTCCACAATGCTGGGACTTGTCCTGCAACTAAAGTGCTGTTGGTCCATTTAGAAGTCTCAGTCATGGCAGGAGGGTAAAGCACCGAGACTGCAGATATTTTCAAATCTCTTAGCAGCAGTAACCACACAGCAGCTTTTCTGCAAAATAAACAAAACAGGAATCCAGTTAATTCAGCAGTATATTTTTTTCATTTGGTTAAGTGTTCTGGGATGACCACACAGTGGTTTCTTCATGCATAAAGAAGAGAAAGCAGCACTGAAGCTTCTTGCTTACAAAGGATTCTCACAGCCACCTTTTCTGTGAAATATTTTATACAATATTAAAAAAACAAAGCCTCTTTTTTTAAGTGGGGAATTGATACTGGAGGTATCTCTTTAAATGCAGCTACTCTGCTTTTTTTGCCTCTCTTGTCATACAGATCACAGTATGCAAAGGCATGCTGCAAACCTCTCCATTTATTTGTGTTACCACTGCAAGCATTTATAATGCCAGGTCTAAATCAACTGGCACTTGAGTGCATTATTTTGGGTTAAATGTGGTAACCATACTACTTGCCTGATAAAAATAGCTAAAGGGATTCTTTAAAAATAAAGCACAGCTATGACTTTAGATCCACTCCTTAAGTAAACTCAAATAAACTCCAAAAAGAAAAACACACACAGAGGAAATAACACTGCAAAAGCCAAAACCAGATTTTCCTGCAAGTTAGATCATGGGTAGGTTACTATGTTACAAAGCTATTAAAAGTTTATTTAAAAATAATTTTGACTGCCATTGGACAGTCAATTTGTCTTAAAGTTGACTTTGGTTGTAACAGAAAATTGTGCAATACAGTGCTTCCTGCATTACAGAGGGAGAATTTCCACCATTTTTTTGTTTTGTTTGTTGCCACAAGTTAGTGGCTTGAAATTGGAAATACAGATACAAGCACTAATCTTGCAATAGGGCTGGAAACCCTGCTTAGAAAACTACTGTGTGGAAGCACACAGGTGAGTGGACCAAAGCTTCATGGAATTTGTCTTAGCACCAGTGAAGGGAGGGTGAATACTGAGGATCACAAAGAGGTATAAATTCCCACTGGATTTCTACTCCAGAAGTTGATGCTCAGATATTAGCGTATCAGGAAGTTTATGGCTCCAGAGAGCAAGTGGGATATAGTCCTTATTGGCTTCTACTGAATCATGGAAAGGCATCTTCATGTCTCTGAAATAGCTCAAGTAGAGCTGTATTAGTGTTAGTACACTGCACTGTATAAAATCTGCTCTAATCTTACTTAGTCAGAACAAAAAATCTTAACCTCTCACAACACTCTATTTTCCACATGTTCCTGGAAAAAACTCATTGCAAAAAAAGCCAGTATATCACTTGTCCTACCAAGCAGATGATGGATGATGGCACCATTTAAAACTTGCCTTTTGGCAAGTGGTGAAAGGTGGACTACTTTTATTTTGGCATCCTGCTGTTACTCATGACGCACTACTAAAGGAAGTGGTTTTACAGTATGTGTGTGTTCTCAGCCTAATTCACATCTTGACCCTCCACTGCATTTTGTCCAGAAATGGCCTTCAGAACCTTTGAGCAGATCCCCTGGTCCTTGAACAGAGCCACCAACTGCTCTGGTAGTTGGTGAAAGTGGCTGTGAGAATTTCAGTACTGGTTTATGGAGACACTGCACTGCCTGAGGCAGTGCGTTTCAAAGCAGCTGAGTGAGTTTGCATTGGTCAAAGACCAGGGACAGAAAAAAGAGACCAGACTTGAGTCTCCCTGATCCCCAGGGGAGGCAACCAAGCCAGCCTGAGAACCACTAATGAACTGTTTGTTAATGAAAGGACAAAAACAAGGAGCCAGGGAAAAAGGACAGAGAGATGCTCTGTCAAACTCGTTTGCATTGATAAAAGGGAAGGTAAGTGCCCTGTCAGAACTGGATATGTGGAGCAGCTTCTTTTAGGGGTCACCTTGCTTTGATTTTGCTGCAGTTAGTCAAGCTGCCCTGAGGGTCTGGCCCGTGCCTCTGCTAAAAAGTTATTATTTTTCATATTTCTACCCTTTTTAAACCATACTTCTAACCACAGCATGAAAACCCGAAAGCTTTCAACACTGAAAAATTATTGGGTGAAATCCTGCCCCATGAGAGCCAGTGGGAGCATAACCATTCCTTCTAAAATGGCCAAGGTTTGCAGCACAGATGGCTCCATACCCATTAATTATTTTGCACATTGCTGTTACTTGGTATAACTAATAGAGCCAGTTTATATTTTGAATGCTTTCCAGACAGCAGCAGGGATGGTGGTGGTGAATATACAGTTTGGACCATGCACTTCGAACCACACAGGGTTTTCATCTGTCCACTGATCCCTTCCACAGGAGCTACAGCTTTTACATCTGAAGGAACATTTGAGACCTGAAACAAACCTGTTTAGCAGCTCTTTCGGAGAGGTTATTGAGCCAGGGGTGCCTGAGACACACAGCCACCTTTAGCCTTTTTCTAAGGGAAAAAAAAAAAAGACACCATTATTGGAGCACTAATTGAAGATCAATCATATGTTACTTCTACTTAAGGTAATGGCAGAAGAACACTGCAACATCAGCATGTTTAGTGAAGCTATTTTGCAAAGCACAAGTATGAATAAAAAATATTGGGGGAGAAAATGCAAAGGACAATTTGAGCTGTAAGGTTTGCAATAAAGTAGGGTTTCCTGAGAAAAAAACTGGTGATAGGAAGAACAACAGTTTATGTTCTTGCAGCATTTGGAACAGACTGTCTGTTCCCCAGATTGCAGAAATCATAGCTTCATTGGAGCCCAACTAAAGGAGTCAAATTATATCCTACAAAAACATCTGAAGATATATTAACCATGACAAATTCTCCTATTTTTACTGTGCACACACACTTACAAATCTAATAATCTCACGGGCATTGCTGTTCTACAATGACTACAATGAAAACTAAATTTAAGTGAAAATTAGAGTAATTTATTTGATTCTTTATATCCTATTTTATAGTAATTCTGGTTATCCTTAGTCTATACCAGGAACATCTTGCAAAGACATAGCTGTCAAGACACTATTCAGTCCATCCCACTGCCTTATCAATCGGGCTACGTCTGCTTGATTATCATCATAATCTTTGCTCTTATTTTAAAAACATTATTTTGTTAATTAATAATATCATCTATTAATTCTTAATGATGACTGTATATGAAAATGCACCCTGACATATACATCCTAGGCAATACAGTGGTAATTTTATTTAACACAGAAGTGCTTTGCCTGCAAAGGAAGAAGTGAATATTGCACTTCACAAGCTGTAAAATTTTTGAAACTTGCTTAAAATTATCCCCTTGTGAACTACTGAACCACAGAGTGGACTCACTTAGAAACAGCCAACAGAGGTGTCACCAACAGTGTGAATCTCCAAAAATTACTAACACAGGAATAACCGAAGTAATTTAAAATCTTGTTGCTCCTCCAGCTCAGCTCAAATGAATTGTTTACTTGAGCAAACAACTTCTTATATTTGGCCACTAAGCTGCTACCACTGAAGGTCAAGGAGGCGCTTAAGAACAACAGTATGCACCATGTGAAGTTCCAAGCTCAGTTGGGAAAGATATATCTTTGGAAGAGGTAGGATGAAACAGCACCCAGGGGGGTCTTCAGCACAACCTGAAAGGGTTTTCAAAGCAGGAACAAGAATCATATCCAGCTGGAAAATCCTTTTCATATGGTAATTCAGTGCTCATTTTGTAAATACTTTCATTTTGCTAAGAAATTGATCCACTCGGCAACACACAGCATTGCAGGATCTTATATTTCCTCCCAGACATGCAAGAACTGATGAGCAAGTGTGAGCATGCAAATTCTAACATCTAGAAAAAGCAATGGGACACATGTGGCTCACAGTGGCAAGAAATGAATCAGCAACAAAGACTCAAAGTTAAGAAAAATGTCAAAGCAAAGTGATGTGGCAACACAACAAGGCAGCAGCAGATGCACAAGGATATTTAAATGAAGGGACCTGGAGTCTGCAGTGGAGCTTGTGGTCTGTTAACCAGGGGTGTTTTAAGGCAGCAGTTGCACTTAATCTCCAGCTAGAGGAAAATCAGAATGCTATTAAGAGTTTTTCCCAGAATCTTACAATTCAGCAATTATCTGCTACAGGTCATGTGTTCTGCCATCATGCAATGCTGTCATTTCAGAACAGTATGACAGAAGGCAGATTAATTAAGTTTTGTTTCACAGCAAAAATGTACTCAGGTAATTTCAGAGCATTTGATAGATACAATGAACAACATCAATGAAGTGTCATTTTAATACTGTATGTGGGCATAAAAAACTCATAAGTCATATTAGTTCTGCAATGGAGCAGCACAAGTGACACAACTGTGTCATGATGTCATGGAATACACATTTCAAAAATACAGGGTTATATACCATTTGTCCTTGATAAGAAGCTTTGATATGAAATCTTTGGCCTCATCAGAAACATCTCGAAATTCCTCATCTTCAAAATCCCAGTTACAGGCCAGGATATTGTTGAGGGTCTCATTGTCATCATCACCCAAAAAAGGAGACAATCCAGTGAGGCTGAAGTAAAAAGAAGTATGTTCAGTCTTCCTGTCTTTCCGTCTTCCTGAACATGGTCTCCAATGTGCCAGCTAAGATTGTTCTGTCATTCTGGCATATCTTACAAAATCCTACTCTTTAAGAAGGTCTCCAGACCATTCCCATTTTTCTCATCTATTTATATGTTTAAATAATCACCCTTCTTCTCTAACACACCAAGCATTACTCTCTTTCATGGTAGGTCATATTTTCTAGACCTCTGACCACTCTTGTACTAACCACTGGGAATTTACCAAGCAGTGAAAAGTTCATGGCAATTGAAAAAGAGGAGAGATTTCTCAATATGGAACTTGGAAAGAAGTTTCTATTTCCTGTTTTGGGTACAGTTTTTCACTCTTCTAGTATAACAGCAAACTTGGATGACAGATACAGTTCAACCTGGAAACACCTTACAAAGCAGATACTAAATCCTACTTACAGCATATAAGCAATGACTCCTAAACTCCACATGTCTGTAGGAAAAGAGACAAACTCATAATTCACAACTTCAGGAGCAAGAAATTCTGGAGTCCCAAAGTTAACTCGAAGTTTTTCCCTGGGTTTATATCTAGGAAAAGGAAACATTAACAAAGGACATCGATTACAGTTCTCATTAAAATTGCATCATCAATTGTCTAGCACTTAGAGGAATTCCAGAAGCATACAGAAAATTCAGTAGGAAAACAAGGACAGACAGAGGCACAAACTAAAAAGAAATATACCCATATATAGAATGAAAAGTGTTTTCAAGCTTAGTATTTTACTAGGACAAAATGCAATTCCTACGAAAAGAAAGAAACTCATAATTCAAGGACTTCTCAGAGCAGCTCTTACCATCCTTTTGGGACTTCTCGATGTCATAGACATGAAATTTTTAACCAGCAAATCCTTCACTGAGGTTATAGCACCTAATTAAACTAGAAAGGGATATAGCATGGGATATATTGTAAGAGTCCTCAATGGTATCTTACACTCTCTTTTGAAGGATCTCTTAATACTGGAGACAAGAGACTAAACAAGATATACCACTGGTTTTGTCTGTTTTAGCTGTTCCAAGATACTTATATGCATTCTTAGTGAGAATCAGCCCTCTTTCAACCTTCTACCTGAAGAGAATGTTTCAGGACAAATCTTTTTCACTAAGCTCCAAACATTTCATAATAAAAGATATCCCTGGTTAAAAGAAACAAATTTGTCCTAAGAAGAGTAAAAGACCATTATGTATCAAATACATCATTGCAGGGATGAAATACTTTTTTCATTGTTTCCTAATTCATTTATGATTAGTGAGAACACATGCATGTACCTTCTTGCCAATCCAAAATCAATAATTTTTATTTGATTTGCCTCTCGGTTCACGCACAGGATATTTTCAGGCTGTCAAGAGAAACAAACAAACAAACAAACAAACAAAAAGAAACAAAAAAAAGCACAAACACACACTTGAATGAGAAACAAGTATGAAAAACTGGGCTTTTAGTAAAATGTAGGGAGAAAAACACTAATAGCAGTGCAAATATCTTATAAGAACTTTTTTACCTCCTTGTTTCGATTTCTGCATGGATACCTCCCTTGCTGTCACACAGCAATCAGAGCCATGCATTTTGCACCTTCCAACTGCTTTTTCTTCTCCATGGCTTTTCAATTTGACATAAGGCAGTAGTTCAGATAAAGAAGTCATTAGGGGGAGAGGGACTGGGAATGTGGACTTACAAGGAGGGATTTCAGGATGCTTTCAGTGGGATTTTACAGACCTTAATAAGCTCACACTGATTTTTTTTTTTTTAATCAAATTGTTGGGGCTTTGAAATTTATCTTACAGCTTTACATTTCTGAGTTCTCAAATGTTCTGTCAGATTGAACATTAATATATTAAGCCAGTCTCATGAACTTTATGTTTTTTTCAAGTGTTTTAGCAAAAGATAGGATTCACAGGTTAAATCCCTCTGGATTTTCATAGGGCCAAATGCTACTCTTTCCTGGCAGGAATCCATTAACTTCCAAAAATTACTCCAAATGCTTACAGAAGGAACTGAGAGAAGGAATTGGCCAATTGTCTTTGAAATGTAAATACCTAAAGCACAATCCCATATTTGCTGCCAGCACTTTTATAGCTACTCTGTCTTATTGCTTAGTGAGCCCTCTTTGAAACAAAACAGCCCTCAACACTTAAAACATTAGTTAACCTTTGTCACTATTACTAATTCATTTTACATATAGGACTTTTAAACACCATATGTCCATAGTTTCTGAGGTCCTGGATGATTATGGTCAAGCTGATTTTCTTTCAATTTCAAGCTTTCTTTCCCAAACTCATTTGTTACTGACAGCAATCTATGAACAAAAACAAAACAGAAGGGAGAAGCCATAGCTGGCAAGCACATGAAAACAGGCCTCTGGGATTAATTTCTTGGGCTGTATATGTACCTCTTTGTCAGCAGTTTGACCTCATATTAAAACTGTGCCATCTCAAGATCATAATTAATGTGTCCCAAAGAATTGTGTGAACTTCTGTTTGACAGGTTTCTAGGTAACTGGATGTTTATAGAGAAAGAGAAAAGTAAGTCTGGTCATTGATCAGCTACTGAAGCAGGTCCCAACAAGCATCTGCTCATTTCCTTAACCACTGCAATAATATGTATGCTAACATTATTAAAGATGTACTATATTAACTCTGCTATTACAAGCCAAAACCAGCAGCTGTTATAAAAATCTCACCAAAGAGAAAACCATCTTGTGCATTCCCTGTTTTTTTTTAATTGTATTGTAAAGCTCAGGGATCACTAGGAAGCTTTCTAGCCAGTCATAAAACTGAGGACATCATCTCATTTTATTCCTGCACTAAAAAGAGGTAATAAACAAGTCCATTATTTAATAAGAACTTGGGCTAAGGGAAAAAGAGCCAACTCAAGTGTACAGTTTAAATAAAAATAATAACAAAGGTTTTCTGAGGGGTGGCAGTTGACCATTTGCAGTTGACCAGAGTAAGAATGAGTAAGTCCATGGTAGAGTACTTGTACATGTGTAAGTATGGGGTAGAGAATCTCCCACCTTTCTCTGGGCTTTCAGCTACACAAGCAGTTATTGTCTAATCCAACACAGAAACACTGTATTTGTTACATTAGCCACCGACTATTTTTATTTCTTTCATTTTAGATAGTACTTTTTAATGTACTTTTCCTTAATCTGGCTATCTATTGATGCCTTTTCATGACAACAGCAGTTTAGTGCCTCAGAAGGTTCTGTGGGCTTACATTGATCCTGAATGATCCTTGAATTTAGTTCCACTCACTCATGCCTTTCTACATAGTAAAAAACAGGGATAATTGCCACCCCATGGCTGCTGTATAAAACACATATCTTGTGCAGTTGAATTAAATAATACTTGCTCTATACCTTGAGATCTAAATAGTGAAATTAAAAATAGCAACATATTTGTAGTCAGCTGCTGGCTTTCTGTAAAATCAGTCTATGGAAAATTTAAGCACTATGAAGCTTGATGACATATGACCACAATTTTCATCTAATTTACTTAGTCCTGTAGTAATTTAACTGATCTCAGTATGGTTAAATTAAATATGTATAAAAATAAGGAAAGCGGAATAAGGCTCTTTGTTGTTTCTGCCACAGGAATCTGCTATGCTTCATGGCCTACCATTAAGAATGGAATTTCCACATCTGTCATTGCACAAATCATACATCTCAAAACTCTACCTTGAGATCCAAATGAAGAATATACATTTGGTGCATGTACTGAATTCCCTTGCAGATCTGTTTTATGAACGAGATAGTATCCATCTCTGTCAAATTGTAGTTTTCGTCAATTATTCGGTCAAATAACTCTCCTCCTTCCACACTGAGGAGAAAAAGACAGTAAAGCAGTGACCAAGTTCAAATCTAATCCCATATGGTAAGACTAATGCAAAATATATGCTATTGACAATTTTTATCATTCCCGGACAAGTTCAGTAAGATGAGCTTGTATTCTGATCTGAACTTTCCAAAATCTGAGTTCTGATGAAGACTGGTCTGAACCTCTTCAAGGCCTAGGAGTCCAGCCTTCCATCCATTGAAAACCATGAACGTTTTGAAATTTGGATATTATGTCTGAGTCATCATTTTGTACCAGTGAAATAATGAAGTTCAATAGAAAACCAAAACAACATAATGGGGAATCTGCATTTAAATCTGTGGTCTCTTCCTTTTAAGTTTAAGAGGGACAGATCCAAAATGTCAATCTCAACCTACTTAAAGTCAACAAAAATGACTTAATTTCTCTTCATATTTCAGTATGCCTCCAGCTTATCTGTTCATAGGTACACAGATACTTTTCTTTTGTGGCATGTTAATTGTATAGACAAAATTCAGTGGACTATCTGAGAATGTCCAGAATAGTCAAACTCACCTAACTTTGAACCTTCTACCATGCACTTCAATGTTTTAGTTTTGGCCTTTTTGGCTTCCTTAAGACGGCATCTGCTTAACTTGACCCTAAGGCAGGTATTTTGTGCCTAATTAGCCTGATAACCCAGCATAAAAAGCAGGTTTATCCTTTCAGGCATCCAGTATAAGGATTAGCCACAACATCCACGTCTAGCTCCTCTTTGGTGTTAGATGTCTTCTTGTTTGCCTCACAGAATAGAAGATTACCTGAGAGGTTCATTTCTTACTTGGCACAAATTAAAGTGTTAAATTAAAGATAAGATATGTAACACAGCTCTATCTTCAATTGGAGTAGTTGCTTTACAGCATCAGGAATGTGGCACACTACTGGAAAAAATGCATAAATAGCTGCATCGGAAAACTTTTAAATTCCCTTTTTTTCTGCAGTTCATGAGAACGCATTTCATATGCATTTTCCACCTGTAAGAAGCTTCATTTCTAATTTCAGGAGAAAGCAAGAAGGAAATTGACAATTGTAGCAAAAGTAGTAAAAACAGAAAGGAAAGGAAAAGAACACACTTACTATTCCATGACGAGTACAATGTCATTTTTAGATTCAAAGGCATCATATAGCTGAATGAGGTTGACGTGATTCAGCTGGTTCATGACATTGATTTCATTTTTTACTTCATCCTGTAAAGAACCATGAGTATTGCTTCAGATGCCTTTTTTTCCTAAGAAAGCTACATTTGAAGCAAATCTATATATTGCCTTCATGTTTTCTCTTGTGGTAACCAAACTCAGGGCTCCTGCAGAGGTAGATGTCAAAGCTATAGGAACTAACAGACTAGACCCAGAGCTTGAGTGCGATGTTTCAGTAATAAGATATTTACTGGAAAAGGAAGAGGAGAGCCCACATGGACAAGTGTTAGGCTCCCAGGGATGTAAAGGAAAAAGAGAAGCAGAGGAGGATTTTGTTCAAACAGCTGTAGGTGTACAAAATCAAGCTGAGAGAAGTCCAGGACAGTCCTCCAAACCCTAACTTTGCAGTCAGAGGAGAGAGACTGGTACCTCCATTCAGCCCAACTATTTTAGACATGCTGAATCATTCTGATGATGTCAGTCTCTCTACATTCAACATAAAGGGATTCTTCGAGATCAGCTTGGCCACAGCTATACATTAGCAACCCCAGTTACCTGAGACAAATCCCACTCTTGAATGCCCTTAATGACACTGATATTACGCCAAGTATGTTATGGATGTCTTTGCTGTGAAAGCCAGCCCCAGATGGCCAAGAGATTTGCAAAACAGCCCAGACTAACTCCTCTCATCTGTATTTGTGCTGATGTCAGGTGCCCAGATCATGTCTGTTATCAGCAACCCCGACACTGACATCAAGTCATTGCAGAAAAGGCTACAGTGTGCTGCAGTGGGAGGGAATACATTACGTCACAGGCCTGACAAATATTTTTACCATTAAAGAAAATAATAATAGAATTAACAACAGAAAGAAAAAAGGTAATATAAGATTTAAAAGAACCAGAAAACACCCCAAGAATAGTACTTTGATAAGCTACTAGAAGTTTTGGAGGAGAAGGGAAATAGAACTGGAATTAATGATATTCCAGCAGGTCCTATGAGTGTGATAGCTTGTGAGACAGTTATGACCTGTTTTGTAGCTGAAGAACAATGTGTGACCCATTGGGGAGCAAAAGACTAATATCATTCTCTACCAACCTTCTGTTTTGGACCTTGTGCTTTTATAATTTTGGCTGCCAGCTTGAGACCTGTTGCTTTCTCTTCACATTTGTGCACTTGCCCAAATCGCCCTCTAAAAAAACGGAGAAACAAACATCATCCAGTGGTACAGGTGTCAACTGTGAGTGTAAACTACACTATAAACAACCATAAATTATCCTCTCCCTACTGGCTTTCATTTCAATTGCTCTGTTGTTGCTATTTTATTGTGCAGCTTGTACTTGCTACTACTCATTTAGGCACACCACCATCACACACTGTTCTATCTGGCACTACCCCACTTGTATGATTTGCCACACTTACCTCATGACCTGCAATGACTAATTCCAGGAAAGTCAAGGATATACTGTAAGGATAATGTGCACTTCTGTGCACCATCTGCCCCTCTCCATCACATTGTTCTGTTCCATGGGAGGGTTGTGATTTCTTGATGAAACAAAGCTTTTCCCAAGAGTACGCTGCCATGAAAATTACAATATTCCACTCTCCTAAATAAAGTCAGCATGAGAGATAAGTAACTGCATGGCCTGTCAGATCAGCCTGCTAATCTATCTGAAAACACACATGTGTTTTCAGGGGTGAGACTCACAGAGAGGAAGACTACAATGTGTCTCTACATACTGCTGGCTGTAATTTGAGGTAAAGTATTTCAGCATCCTAGGAGCCCTGTCATAATGCCTGAGGGCATCTGGCTGGCCTAGAACAATGCCAAACACAGGCCAAATCTGCCGGTGCCAAATAGTAAGCCAAAACTGACTCACTCTGTAAAGCCAGTCTCCTCTTTTCATCCCTCTGAAAAGCACTGTAAGAGCTTAGATTTTCATGACTTAGGCTCTTGTGGGGCATGTTGCCTCCATTCACCTCCCAGGGTGTTTGGCTATAAATTTTTGCCTTGCTTTCCAAGTTAATTTACTTCACCTGACTTACCCTCCCAGAATTTCATCCTCGTTGACATTGTAATAATTGCAGATCCCCACCCTTTTGGCTGAGACAATCCGGTGAACAAATGGTGCTGGTGGAGTAGGAATATCATCTAAAAAAGACAAAACAGACAGAGAGCATATGAGTGGTCACATGCGGTGCTTGTCTATTCCATATTTTAGTTCCTCTTTTCCCCAGATAAGTTCATTTAAGAACTGAATACACTTACGGTAAGCGTTATAGATAGGCCTTTCTCTGTTATTGAATCATGTTTTATTACAGAGGTTGTGGTTGGGGAGCTACACTCCGAGGACAAGGACTCCTTTTTTAAGTTATCCTCTTTCATACAACAGTTGGGAGAGGCAAAATTAAGACCACTAGAGTATACCAATGTAACTTCATACTCACAAGGCCTCTGCAATTCAGCTTAATCTCTGATTTTTTAAATTATTTTTACCTCCTCAGGGACTGTTAATAGGTGAGTATGCGGTGGGGTAGGAAGACTCTCTCTTGCAGGCCCAGCTAAGAGAGGCTATTTCCCAGCTTTTGGTGTTGACTGTGAAGAATCCCCTTCTCAACTGATTGACAAAACTTGTCCTTCTCCACAATGTGGTCATCACCTTTAAAGATCACATTTAGAGCTTGTGCACATGAGGGAGTTTCATCCTGGCTGACAGCACTTGGGGTTTCCAGCATGGCTTAGGACACATCGTAACTGTCATATGCTGCTCTGAAGAATTTCTGTCCTTAAAAAAAGATGTCAGACAAAAGGCAGAGAGGGGCACAGAGGAGGGATGGTTCCCAACATTGCCCGGCAGCAGCTATGGAGTTTTGGCAGATCTCAGGTGTTACTTCCTGGACCTCCACATGCTGGACCTTTCTGCCATCCTGATATCAAAATCCCTGCAGGAGATCAGCCCTCCATGCCTAATTTGGACCTTTTTCAGGCTGTTTTTACTTCAGTTTCACACCCACGTTGTTTTTCATTTGATTGATACTCATGAGAGTGACCTTTGGCTGACCAAGGTGACAAATACTTCTTCAACCATCTGGGAGGGCTACAGCCCCAGTGTTTCAATATGAGCTCTCTGGTTTGGAATGCCAGCTCCTTTTTTGTGTGAGGCTTGCTGCGCAATTTTGAAACCATTCATTATTCCAGTGAAAATGATCAAAAACACAAACAAGAAACCCCATGACAGCATGTAGCTGGCAGGAACACCTTGGTCATTAATGTGGCAGTAGGTTGTCCTTATTCACAGGCAAGGTCCATTTTTCCAGGACACCAGCTGTGTACCTAGATTTTTTTTTTTGTCAGTGTTAATAACTTACATGGTCAGGAAGTTAGTTCATGGTCAAGGAATTGTGAAAAGCTAGGGCTTCTGGAAGTTTGCCACCTACTTGGGATTCTGCAGAGTTTGAATTGCATGACTGTAAGTATGGGTCTTTGCATGTTACTGAGGCCCACAAAATGCCAAGAAGACCTCTAACCTAAGGCAAAATTTGACTCTAACAACATGAACTCCATCAGCACCAGCATGCAAGTGACAGAAGAAAATTTCTTTCTGAAAGTTCAGCTAAAAACATTACCAAACTTTGGGCAAGGAAATATTCTTTTGAAGACCCCAGACTTCTTTTCAAAGCTATGTTTAAGTCTTTTCAAGATGTTCCCCATGACAGACCCTCTATTTTTCTTTTCCTGCAAACCAGAGGGGATTTCTCACTGTTCAAGAACAATTTCCTGTTACAGATCAAAGATGCTCCAACAGAGACTCTATAACCTTAATGTTATCCATAACAATCTCTCAGAGCTCACAACAGTTTATGGATTTAAAAGTTTTAGTCTGCTATCTCCTGTTTTCTGCTACAAAAACCTAGCACAAACCTGTAGCAAGTGTTTCCCTCCCACACTCTCCCCCCTTTCCCAAAGCAGATAAATTCATCTTGAGTCCTGTGTATGCACATGCACACACATATATTTCCAAGTCTTTCAGGCCACCTCTTCCCATGCCATAATTTCATATACAGGAAAAGGCACTGAAATTCTCAAGGTGGAGGTCTAATATTAGAAATGTCTGCCTCACCATGGTAAGCACTGCTTCAGAGTTCATTGCCTAAGCACCATTTATCTGACTGTTCAACAGCATCACTCAGGCTTCCGCACAAAAGTCTGTTTTTCTTTACTTTGTAGCCTGCAGTTATTCTCACTTCAGATTACAATGGTATGAACATGAGCAAGCTGTTTTTTCAGGCTATGTCCATAGCATCGCAGATTCCCTGTTAACACACACTCTCAGCACTTCCACAGGCTGACCAAGTTTGCTACACCTGATATAATTTCCCCCTCCACTTAGGGATTTTAGCTTTTTCGTTAAAAGAAGAGGGAGAGAGGACAATGTTAGTGGAGTATTTGTGGCAGAAGCAAATTAATTTTGAATAATTTCTGACAAAGCAGAAGCCTCTAATATGAAAGCAAGCAGAATCGCATTACTTCTCATTAGCTTAAGATGCAGTCCATGAAAAACTGTTTCCCATCAGAGCTATCATGCACACCTTTTTCACCAACTAATTAGAATCATGAAATCATTCTCTTCTACAGATCTCTCTCTCTGTTCATCACTGCAATACCAGGGGAATCAAATGCTTTGTCTCTAGGATACTTCCTTTAGGAGTTTTTTAGTTTTACATATACCATCAGCAACTACTCTGCTCTTTTTTGTTGTCATCTTTGACTAGACCTTCATCATTCACTTGATGCTCGCTGCTACCACTAAGCTTAAATTGGTAGGTCTGCCCAGGAATTGAACTAGAATTTCCTGTACCTTTTTCGCAGCTTTTACACCTGCAAGGACAAAACATGGTATTAGTGCAGAGTACACTTAAAGCAGAGCAACTTTAGAAACATAGGTGAAAAATGCCTACACAGATATTGCATTCAAATAACATTAAGCTATTTTGTTTCATGGTGTAAAATTAACTGCTTCAATATTCACATTGAGAAATAAAAATGGCCCTTAAATTAATCATGACAGCAAAATGTTCCTGAAAACTTCACCTGAGTTCTTCTAAACTTGACATTAGGCTATCAATCTCACCTGTAAAGCAAAGGGAGAGCGTTGGAATTCCCCTTTGTTCATACAGTTTCCTGAGAGCTTAAACTTGTTTATCCCTGGAAGGCTATACATTAAACCCAGCAAAGAAAGAATTGTAGTAAACAAATTTATTAGGTCAATTGCCCAAGCAAATGTTTACATTTTTATATTGTACTACATTTGCAATAAGCTAATTCAGTTGGCAGATGACCTAATCTATTTTGCTGATGTTATATGACATTGCAGTATATAAACATAACTATGGGAGAATTCTCCTCAGAAATAAAGAATAGCATAACCATGTTCCTAACATATTTCCGAAGCAAATAACCACAGCACGCTGCTAATACCATGTGTGGTGGATAGTTTGTCTGTCTTTTTAACAGTGTAGTTTCACTTAGACCTGAGACATAAACGTATTTTTCACTTTTGTATTGGGCTAAATTTTCACCAATACTTATATTAATCAGCCACTTTGACAAAACTTGAACTACACATTTTTCTGAAGGAAGGGTTTCTTCAGAATGTGTAGTTTGAGTTTCAGATCTTACCTTCCCTCTGATACCTCTTCATCATCACTTTGTTCTGCCTCATCTTCCTTTTGGGAAGGAGCTGGTGGCTCCTCAGCACCTTTTTCATTCTTATTAGCATTTTCCTCTCCTTCATTCTCTTTCTTCTTTTGTTGTTCTTCAAGTGCATCTTCAGGCATCTGATGTTCCTTCTTTGTTTCCTCATCTGCTGGGGACTCACTCTCTGTCTCCTGCACAGTTAGTTTTTGACAAGCATCATCAACAGCATCTTCTTCCTGCTGCTCTTCTGGAGTGAAGGATTCCTGAAAAGAATTTCTCCTATATTCGCAATGGCTTTCTAAAGACAAACTTTGTTCTTTCTCCTCTGACTCTTCAGTATGAAATTTGGGAGGATCCACTTCAAGCAGAACAGAACTTTCCCTCTTGGCATTTTGCTTGTTGAGCTTATCAACCTCCTCTTCCTGAGAGCAGGACTGACTCTGCTGGGCGTCCCCATCTATAAGAGATTACAAAGTAATTTGTCAGTGGCTTTCTGATAGTCAGTAAAAGTATTAAATTAGGGCTGCACACTTAGCATAACTTTTGTTGAATTTTGAACTAGGTATTTGCTTCTCTTTCCCATTTTCAAGGTTAGTACAAGTGTCTCCTAAGCAAGAGCAGACTACTTATTTAAAACTGGGATTTCATAAGCCACAAAATGCTTTCTTTGAGACACTGCACTAGAAAATGCTTTTCTCACTTGAAGTTTTTGTCAGCCAAGTCAAGATTAATAAAACCCTCATGCAAAGCACCTTTCTGAGCAGTTGGATACCCTGTGCTCACTTATGCTGATGAACAAACGTAACCCAAGCAACTTCACTGGAGTTGCTCAGGAAAGTCATGACTATTTCTGTGCTATTTCTTAGGAACTAGAAGTTGATCTGAGAAAAAAATAGTCTAACCTGTTGAATCTGGTGGCTTTTTTTCTTTTGTTTCTGTTTCATTGAAATGTGACTTTTCTTTGATGACCTGTGGAGAAGACAATTGACATATTAGTCCGTTTATACAGCACACATGTTGTATTGGTCCTCATGAAATTGCAGCCTGATATTTTTTTTTGGTCAAATACAAATACTCTGTATTCCAACTCACAGATTTCCTATAAATGATGGTCCTTATTTTAATCAATACAAGCCAATTGAATTGATACTAGTGCAAAACAAGAGAAATTATCTTGGTTGTGATCAGCCTCAGTGTTGGCATATAAACAGCCTAGAAAAGATTAGGACTGAACCAAAGAAGCATCCAGGAATCAGCTGCTGTCCTGCCCTAGCTTTTGCTGTTAAAAAAAACTAGGTTAAACCAAATCTAAGAAAATTTATTATTCTAGTAAAATGTTCCGTAACAATCTTACTGATACTTATCAAAAAGTTCCTTGTTGTTTAATCAACATTTGATAATGTCTTCTTCAATGATGCAATGATTCATTAAGGGCTGACTGAGACAGCAACCAGGAATTGGAGCAAAAAACCCCGTAACTTCAGCTTTGTACCCTTCTTTGACCTGCATTTTACAATGTTGCAGTGACATCTAGAGGTGCTTCATACCAATCCAGGTCCTCATAAAACTTCTGCAATTACTGTAACCTTTGTGGATATTAACAACGGTTTCTGTGCTGTGTGCTTGGTGTCTTTTTTCCGGGCCACTCCTAGACTTGTCAGTAGGTGACCACAGCGCAACATGGTATCTGCTGTTGCTCAGTGCTTCTTTCTCTCACAATGCTATGAAACTGGCACTGTCATTCCTATTATTAGATCCACATGGTGTGAAAAATGTTTTCACCTCAAAATATTTTCCAGAGGGGCTACCAGCTAAAGCAGTATTCTATATATCTTAACAAAATATACAGGTTCAGGCATTTAATTTTGAGCGTCTTAACTATGTGATCATTCCCACAGCTCTGGGCACCAATCAGTCCTATTACTAAACATTTGTTCTGGTAAGCCCTCCACATTTTTTTATGCTTTATTTTTTTATTTTAATTTCATTAGGCTATACAGAAAATAGGCATGAAATCAAAGCAGTGTGTATCCACAATAAACAGAGTTCAAGGGAAAGGAAATTCCATGAGAAGCCAAAAGAGTTGAGACAAACTGTATGCAACTGCATGGAGGGATTTCAACAGGACTTGTTCAGAAAATCGTCATCCACAAAGGACAAGGAAATTGTAAAATGAGCATAAGACCTGAGACTGACAATTATTTTGGATGCAGTTTGTCCCAGGCAGTTGCAGTCCACAATATGAAAAAGGCCACAATACAACAAGGTAAATACCTTTGAAATATAAATCAGAGCCTTGTTCCCACAGAACTTAAACATGACGTAGTGTTGCCAGATGGAACATAGGGAATCAACCAATGTTCTAAAAAGCACTAAAAAAAAAAAAATAGGGAAAAGCCGCAGACTTATTTATTCTGCACTGTGTTGGCAATCAGTAGTGCACTTGCATTCCTGTAAGTATGTCAGACTCTCCGTACCACTGAGGACAGCAGCTCTGATCAAACACAGTCAGCTGAGCAAATAACCAGAGAGTGGCCTCCAAGCTCTTTGATGCATGAGGCCAGATTTCTCTTCTGCATTCAGAATTAATTGCAGACACACTGCACTTCCAACTAACTATTGCTGTAGTTTGCAGGTGTGAAATACAGAAGCCAGCTTTTGAAAATCCATCTAGTGGAAGGAACACTGGACAGTGCTGAATACCTGACACTGCCAGGGCATTACATAAATTACTACCATGTTTATTCAAACACCATTTCTGATCTCTGATGTTTCACCAGCAGATGAGGAGTTCATACTAATTTAAGTAAAAGAAAAAAAATCATACAAATGAAATATTTACTGATAGTCTTCAGAATCAATTTTCAATAAATATAGGGGCAAGAGCACACTAGATTAAGAAATGCAAGGACTAGATACTGAAATACTTGTAAATGCATGAGTAGTCTATACATGAACAATCCAGTTTTCTCCACATTTTGCTGCTTGTAGCAACACGTGACTTCAACTTGTCAAATCTTGACCTGGAAATAAAAACATGACCTTTTGCCCATTATTTCTTCCCTCTAAAAGTTGGGGGCTCACCAGGTTCTCTGGAGTTGACAGAGGTCAACGTATCCTTCCCATCCCAGCCACAGGTGGTACAAAGAGCTCCTTTGTAGTTTCTCAGGGCCATGCATAACGTCCAGCCCTAGGCAGCTGAGCAGCTGCTCTGAGAGCCCACAATTCCCAAAACCCATGAGATTTGAAAATCTCATCCGAAAGGTGTGGTGGTTTCTTAAAGACATCTATCCCACCTAATTACTCCTCATATCACTCCTCTTCCCTCAGTTTGTTAGAGCTTTCTAAAGGTTCTTTTAAATTTAATCTCTAATAATATTTTATTTATTTATGGCTTATTCTTCCCAAACTTAGGTAACATGAGTTTTTAAATTTCTAAAATTACAGTAATCAATATTTCTTAGTAGAAAGCATTTTCCCCCTTTCTTTAATGACTTGAATATGTAAAATTAGGTAAATGGCGCTACAGTAATTTTTCCTAGTCGTACAAGGCCATAAGCTTCCAATTAATTTTACATTTTCATTTCACAAAAGGTTAAATTTGAAAGTTTACGTTGCGACCTCGTAAAGTACATCACAGCAAAAAGGTGTCTGTATTGACACAATTTTGTACCGTGTCTTCAAAAATACATTTTCTAGACTTAAATATATTCTTTCATGGAGTATTGTCCAACCCCAAGTAACAGAGACAGAATAAAAGCCCAGGTGATGATACAGAATAATGTGAGATAGTCCAGAGGCTGAAACTTCAGTATAGACCAATTGAAGAAAAAATGCAGAACATTTGGAAATTATTTAAATTGCCTTTAGAAACCTGCAGAAATCAAGCAAAAAAGCACTAGTATATATTAAAAAATATTATAATTGAAATTTCAAATGCAGTAAGAAATTAATGTCTTTTATACACATCTGACTCCTTTTTAATGACCTCTGCATAGTTAAATTTCTTCTTTTTATTGCAGCAGTTCTACCTTTGGAATGTTTTTTTAGCTAACTTTAAGATTTTTTTTATTCACCTAATAAAACTCTTTCATTCTTTTTTTCCTACTGCAAAAAAATTTTGTAATGAATGGCCTCATGAAGAAGCTCCAACCATTCAGTTAGAGGTCCTTTATCACCCCACCACATTTCATTTGATACCAAGGCATCCTGAACTTCCATCTGCCAATACTGAGACAAAAACCTTTGCGTGTGCCTAAACCAGATTTTAACTCTATGTCACTTTCTCATATTCTTGATAGTTTGCAGAGCTGTATTGTGGCATGATAACCTTGTTTGGTGCAAGATCTGATCACATTCATTTATCAAAATTATTAAGTTACTTGAGATTTGCAATTAATGAGTTTCCCTAATAGCCATAACTCAGCCATGGGCTTTCCCACTGAAGGTGCTCCCAGTATCTCCTCACCAGTTCTCAGGAGAGTGCAGAACACAAAACAGAAACCTTGGGACAACCACATGTGTGGTGATGCTTCCTGTGCCATCCATCAAAGCTGGAATCCAACCCCACCTGCCCTTTCATGTTCCTCTTCAATACATATACCTTTCTCCCCTCCAGCAGTGTAAAATATTCAGTGAGAGTATTTTTGATACAAACTTATAAATGCTAAAAACCACACACATGAGAATTCTGCTTTTATTGGCAGGTGGTGCATCTGCTTCCATGTCATTATTTTTTTGGTACGCTATAATAACTGCTGGCACCTTCAGGTAAAGATCTTGACTCTTGCATGATTTTTACAGAGCTCCTTGAACTAGATAAAGAAATCATTCCTCTGTAAAACCTAGATTCAATTCACAAACATATTCTAATCACGCACAAAAAATAACCTCTGAACCAGGAGAATTGTGATTCCCCCAATATGAAATACAAGAGAAGTTCTATGTGACCTGCTGCTTTGAAAATGTATAGGTAATGCAGTAACAACCTCTGCATGAAAAAATCCCTCAGAACAACATCATCCTAAGGCAGGAGATGAAAATCAGTGTAGACAAAGCATTGTTCATTCCCCACTAAAGTTTGCTGACTTCCCACCCACTGTGCTGGAGAAGCTGTGGCTGTCCTGTCTCAAATGGATGCTTCCTCCTACAAGGCCATTCTTCTCAAAACAGGGAATATTAAACTGAAGAGTAGAAAATGCTTTCATGCAACCAGGCTCCTGAGAAAGCCCATGGCCGCAGTGAAGGTGCAACAGGTCGCACTAACAGTGACAGGTTGATTCTAAATGTCTTTACTTTTGTCTTGAGATCTAGTCACTGTCACTTAGCAGAGTCATTATCAGGCCTAAGAAGGGCTTTGGAGGTAGATCTTTTACCTCCAATTGACTGGTTTACTTTTAATGTCTCTGGAATACACAGAGGCCTGTAATAATCACCAAAAAATCTGAGGCTACCAAGACACCCACTAGAACCAGAGCACTCAGCATTACCTGGCTCTGACACTGGTCCTTTCACTGCATCTGGGAAATCAAATCAACCAGTCACTGTTGGTTTTGAGTTTTTCATCTGAACCAATCAGGGGCAACATCAGGCAATCACAAGCACTGAAGAATTCAGCTGCTGTTCTTACTAACATATTGGAAAACATCACACCTATCCCTTCTCTGTACTGCTCAATTTCCTTACATGTGTGATGACTGTCAGGGTGCACGTGTACCTCATATGCATCTGTGCCATAATCCCAAAAGTCCTCCACGTGCTACTCTTCACATTTTTACCATTACTATTAAATGGTACATCCTTTGAAGTGTTCCACTCTTGGCACAGAGTGAGAAAGGAGAAAAAGTATCCATTTTGAAAGCCAAATCACTGGCAGATCTCTTTAACTGTGGGGATAAACCACCCACTTGTCAAACTACTCAGGCATTTTTTTTTTTTTATAGTATCAGTTATGTAGCTTCACTGTAAAGAGAACATTTCTCAACTTAACTAACTCAGCTGAGCCTAGCAGGCAATGGTATGGATGGCAAGTATCTTCAGACTTTATGAGCATCCCTTCCTAAGCTTTTCTCCAAAATCACACAGCTGGGATATTTCCATCCAAAGGGTTATAAACTTAAGAAATCATCTCCTAGAGGTTTGATGACTCACTTTGAATTGGACTCCAGAAATGCAGGTTTCCTAAAAATTCATTTAACAAGAAGGCACTTTGGGTTGAAGGGAAAGACCTGCTTGGGTTTTTTTTAATTTTCCCTTTATAGACAGGCCATGGTTCTGTTGCACCTCACCATGGAGAACCCAGCTATTGGAATGTGGAGGGCCCATTCCAGGCTGTTGGAGCTGCTGCCCAGCCACCCATCTCTGCTCCAAGGTGCTGCCAGGATGGCACCAAACTAGTTGTGTTTCAGAGCAGTCATCCTGGTCATTAAAAGTCAGTGTGGTGGAGACCCCACACTGAGTTGCAATGGTGCTCTCCTACCAGAGGAAATACTCAGGCATGGGACCCGTAGGGGCCCCTTTCTGACAGGGGCTGAGAAGAGTCATTACCAGAAAACCGCCTAAATGTCTAGGATATCTGATGACAAAAGATGAATTTTAGATGGCTGTAGCAGACAAAGACTTCTTTCCTGAGCAAATTGGTCTCACCTCTGTCTCATCTCTTTGAGGAACTTTCTGCTTTTTCAGGACTGTTCTCTGATGAGCTGCCGTGCTTTGCTTTCCTGCACCTACCAGTTATCTCTTTATCTTCATCATGAGGTCTTCCTAGTTTTGCAAAGGAATTGTAATGGATTCCTATAATGGTAGCTCTAACACATAGGCATTCATGTCATGCCCCAAAAGCTATCCAATATGGCATGTAGTTATTTAGAAATTAGCTGTGTCTACTTTGATTTCACACAGAAAATTTTCATTTTCAGAGCTGCAGAGACAGCAAAATCCCAACAGTGTTCAGGAAGGGATCCTTCGCAGGGAACATTGAACCCCAGAGAGCAATTTCAGAGAGTAAATGGAAACAAACTTAAACAGCATTATGAATTGAAAAGGCATGAAACAACTCCGGTGGCTGTCAGTAAAACAGAGATCAGGGCAAAACAAGATGAAAACATTGTCCAAAGAAAACATAACCAGTTTTATGACAGGTAGACAGTAAGAGAGAGAATTTTAACTCTGATATACTACAGCTCACTCAAAAGCTGAAATTCTTCTACCAAGAACATATTTAAGAAAAGACATCAATCCTGAGGGAAAGAAGAGCATTGCCAAGTATAATGGCACCTGTGTCTGCATTGTCCAAGCTGCAAACAACCCATCTGCTAAGGTTCTGCAGAAATCTCTACTCTTGAAACCACCAAGCCCAGCAGAAACTCTTGCAAATGGATGTTAAAAAAAAAAAAAAATCCCACCTATTTGGCTGAAAGATGAAAAATACACGGAACATGACCATTTGGAGAGAATTTAAATAATACATAAGGGACCTGTTAGCATTTGTAGGCAAAAAGAAGGAATCAAAACAGTTATAGACTGAGGCTGAATGGATCTTAAAACACATGTGGCAAACAGCAGTTTCATTGTGGGTTCCTATTAAATGAGCCAGTGACCTGCAAGTGCAGTGTGATACCTGCACAGGAGGTACAGAGGGTTCAAGCAGAAAACACAGCTCCCACTGCTGGCATGTCTTTACTGTGGGAAACAGCCCCAAACTGCCAGTAGTTGTTACTCCTACAGCAAAGCCTGTAGAAATGTCAGGAAACCAAAGTTACAGACACCTGCAGGAAACTGTTCAACACTACTTTACGATGGCAACAAAATGGACTTTCTGACTCTCCAAATGAGTATTTGCAGGTTAATAGTATAGAATCTCTAAACTCTTTAATTTGGAGGAAATAAGTGAAGTATTACATTACCTTCTTTCTTTATAAGTGGAAGAAGTAGGACTGAAAATGGAGTTACAGACAGGAACATTTTGCAATAGGATTATCACAGACTACTTAAAAAGGTGAATGTGAGGAAAACCTCTAGGCTTTTATAGATGCTTACGGTAGAACTGCTGATTTCCCTGAGGGGCAATAGTGACAAAATAACTTAAATGACAAGCAATACACACTACTCCTCTCAGCCATGTGGTCATAAGGTCATGCTGCACTCAGTGGAATATGGCTGGGACACATTTGGCAGCATTGACAAAGCATGAAGTGTCTCCAAGCTACACCATATTACAACTTCAACCCAAACTAGAAATGAACTAAGCTCCTGTATGAGGCAGTGGAGGTATTTCAGGATGGCAGTAAAAGGCAGGAAAGCAGAAATTTGCTTCAGAAGGGAGCAATCCCTATATTTTGCAAGAGCACAAAATGTGCCTGTGAAGCCCATGATTAGGAAACTGTTCCAGCTGCTGCTGATGCCAGGAGAGAGATCACACACCCCAGCTGCTTATAACCCTTCTTTATCTCTCTCTCATCCCCCTTTTCCCTCTCTGTTCTGCCTCTTTCACAGTTCTCTATATAATATGGTTCTGTAAAAAGAGGCAGTTAGGAAAAAAATTAAAAACTAGTACTACATTAAGCAAAGACCAGCGCCTCTCTAGAGAAGGAAGGATGGAAAGGCAGATGAGCAGTATGTCAATACTATTCACTGCCTTATCCAGTTGTACCCATAGCCACCTACTAGTAATTCTTTCTTAAGTTATGGTGGGATTGTTTTGTAGAACCAGGCTGGGGACAGACAAACATTTTGCAGCTATTAGAACCAAGAGATGGCATTTACTTATAGCTGCAGCAGGGTGGATGACAAACAGGAACATCATCCAAAACATCTGATAGCCTCCAGTAGCGCATAGAAGGTGGCACTGTCCTTCTGAACTAACTGCAGGGAATGGATTGCCATGTTCATGGCTATACAGAAACAGAATAGGACTGTGCATGTCTAACTGGATTGAAAGGTTGCTCAGTGTGGACAAGAAGGTGGACAAGAAGTCCACCTATGATACAAGAGATATTGTTCTTGCTGCCTGGCAGCTTGCACTTCTACAGGGTCAGCACTGTTGAAAATTATCATCATGTGGGACTAGAGATGGGAATGAGGATTCTGTTAAGAGAAGCAAGGATTGGTATCTGCACATTTGGGTAAATCTGTTTGTTGCTATGTCACTGGGTATTAGTGGTGCATTTCAGGTGTGAAACTCTGCAAGGGTGAAATCCCCTATTTTTCTATTCCTTTGCTTTTCTTTTCTTTTAACTTTAATCACAACCATATAAAACATATAGAAAAATATGTAGATCTAATTCAAATATGGAGGTACAAGCAACCAACTTCGCAGTGTCTCATGGACCAGTATTTTGACTGACTTGCTCAGAGATCTTGTTCTTTTCCTCTCACCCAGAGGAGGGTCTGTTTGCTCTAAATGCTGGTACACACTGTCTCCTGCTAAGCAGACAGCCAAGCCCAGCAGTCTCTGCTGAAGGATATCGTTCCATGTTCTGTTACTCCTAATGCAGGGCTGACTTCAAGTCTGTTTTTACTTAAACCTAAGATGACTAAGTGTTTCCCAAAGCCAGCTGTTGTTCACAGGATAGCCTGGTAATTTTATGATGGCCCTTTTCTAATAAATCAAACACACAGAGAGGAGGTAATGACAAGCTAACATATGTATGCTGTCTCATAAAACAAACAAAATATAAACAACATAATAATATCATCAGCATGATTCCAGACATGCTCATGCTGCCTTTCCTAAGCCCACATGCTAAACAAGTTCCTACCAAGTCCACTCAACATCGCCAAGAGTCTGCCTAAACAAAAATGAATCAGTGAGAGGATTACAAATGTGGCTGCTGTTGGAAAAAGACAGAGACTCCGCTTGCTTCTCTCTTTATTGGGTCCTTGTCAGTAGGCTGCCTCTGTTTCCATCATGTTCAAGGTTCCTTGCCTCTACTTCCAAGTATTTTATAGCCTTGAACTCTCCATGGGCGGCACCTGCATCTCTGCCATCCTGGCTCCCCTCTGACCTGTCAGGAGCACAAGCTCCTCCTGCTCTGCTACACCCATTGGTTCCCACAAACTCACTAGCAAAGCCTGCAAGGTCCTCTCCTTTCCCTGTGTCTCTATTGCAGAGAACCTTGCATGTAGTCTGGTCTCCAGGAGGTGCCAGTTCATTAACATGCCAGGTCTGATTCAGTTTACATCTATAAATAGTTTAGATGAATACATACTTTCACCAAGATAAATAGGTCTCTACCACAAATGGCAGGGATGGCAGCACTACAGAGATGACCTATGGGTCTCACTCCAATGGGGCTTTTACAACAGATGTTTCCATTGATGCTTTGAAAAGTAAAAGAAGCCCTAAACTCCGATGCTCAAAATAAATAATATTTTCTTATCAAAGTAATTGTATAAACTAAGAAAACTTCTCTCCTCTTGAAACTCCTTTTTTTAAACCAGTCCAGCCTGATGTTCAAGAAGGGCCTGGAATGACAATTTTCGTTGCCAGTCTTCTTTGGCAAGGAAGTTATTTTTCTCTTCAGTTAATGATGCTCTGGAAACATGGTTGCACAATTTATATCCTTACAAAGTGACAGATCGGTCAGTTCAGCTGACAGAGCTTTACAAGATGCTCCTCTGCTGCTACTCAGCACTAACTGATATTTTTATAGTTTCCTTTGACGGCTCAAATTCTTCTTGTCTATCTAAGAAGTGGGGTTGCCTTAGGGTAACCAAGCTGGAAAGCACATGGTTTGCTGACCAGGCCATTTTGAGTAATATTGGGAGCAGTGCTTCTTTTCTTCAAGGAATGCTGTTTCCAGTAATACCTTCACATGATGTTTTTCTGCTCAAAAAATGTAAAAAAACAATCCCAAGAACTATTCTTTAAATGAATCAAAGAGTAAAACCTTCATGTGACTTTTTGGGAGAAAAAAAAAATAAACTAAGTGGAACAAAATATGAAAAGCAACCTTTTTGGTTCACTGGGGGTTAATTAAATACCAACATACTTTGTCAGAAGAAATTGTTATATTTTCTTTACCAGAAAAGACTACTCAAACTACCTTACACAAACTTACTAGAGTCAAGAGAGTCTTTCAAGAAAGTTTTGGTGTCTTTTAATCTGAACTTTAAAGAACATGATGAAACTCTCATTATGGTAACAGAGGCATTTTTTACCCAGGGAAGTTTACACAAGCCACAGCTCCAGTTACAGTAACCCTACCTCAGATCCCAGTTTAGAAGTCCCCTAGTCCTCACCAATGGAGAGAAATACCAGATCAGAACAGCACACTTAAGATGTTCTTTGAAATAAAGGACAAACATATGTACATGCCCTGACCCAAGGAGGCTTTTTACCAGTTCCACTAATCTCTAGACCCTGGTGCTCATAACACAACTGCTGCAACTTGATTCCCCCAGGTAATTATAAATCCAGAAAGGATCACTGTAAAATTCATGGCCAGGATCCAAGACTACTGAAGTCTGTCAATCTTTTTTACGTTCTTTGTTATTATGTTTTACAGCTGCAAAGGAATAATTAGGAAAAAATGAAGGTCTGTATAACAAGTAGAATTTTCTATATTTTTTCCACTGAAACTTGCTCAGCTTGTTCTCACACTTTTCACTTCTAGAGCACATTGGTTGTTCTTTCTTAAATGTCAACAAAATGCTGAAAAAGCTGAACATGTAGCAGAACATATCCGTAGCTTGCAATGATTCCTGCCAAGATGAAACACAAACCTGGGCTCACCTTTTCATTTCTCTTCTTGAGCAGATCACCAGCTGTTGTTTCCGAGAAAACATGCATCCTAAAGGGATGTCCAGCTCCTGCCTTGCAAACTTTACGTTTTTTAACGTGATGTTTTACACCTGAATTATGAATTATTAGTGTTTTCACCTTCTCTACCAGAGGTCCTACAAGTTTCTGTAGTCCAGAAACACTTTGTTCAAGTCCATCTAGCCTTTTAACCTGCTGCTCTGCTTTCCTGTTTATATCAGAAAGAGATTTTTTCATTTTAAGGCAAAGTGTCTTCACTTCATTATTTCTCATTTTTTTGGTTTTTTCCATCCTTGATCCAGGTTCAGATGTTTCTGCCTTTACCATCTCCATGTCTTTTTCAATGCAAGAGATTTCTTGGGAAAAACTGTTAAGCTTCTTAAGAACATTGTCTTGCAAAGTCAACAGTTTATCAATTTTCTCTTCGAGGGAGGCAAACTTCACATCCATGATGTTGAAACATTCAGATGTGCTGACACCACTTCTCTCAACATGAAGAATTTGAGGAGGTTCCATTCCATTATCTGGCCCTTGGTTTTGCAAAGTGTTTGGATCCAATATTTTGGCCAAGTTGTTGACCATAGACGTAGAAGAGCTCTGCCTGCTGGATGTGGTCATTTTGCTGATTTGGGTAAGGTAAGGAAATGCTCTGATGATCAGCTGCTTGAGGACAATATCAGTTGCAAAGGCTTTCCATCCCGGCTGCTCAGATATACAGCCAAGTTTGGCAACTCCAGCTCAACTAATTTATAAACTACTCTCATGTATTTGACTAAAACAGAGAAAAGAGACACGGAAATTATTTAGCAGAAAAATGCCTTTCATCCATTCTTTTCTTTACATATATATATCTATCTATTTCCAAATGAAGTGGATATAGAGATGCATATCCTAAATGCACTCGGTTCAGTGACATCAGCCCTAGCAAGGACCAAACTATTTGCACTCTAGTGGCATTTGACAGCAAAAAGGCTATGCGATACATGAGAAGTCATTAAGGGTAGAGAGACTTTGGCAGTAGTGTTGTTGCTTTTCACAAGCCTAGTATGTAATGTGATACCTGCTCTGAAGAGAATAAGGGTCCTTACAGGGAACTTAAATGTGGCTGCTTGAAACTGCTATGTTTTAAGGTAAACCTTTCGAATGAAAACTTCTATTCCATGAAAAGCCTGCTATGCCAGTCAGGAAGTCAATAGAGTGGTTAAAAAACAAATACATTAAAGAAAATAAAACAAGAAGGAGACACTGGAATGCAAATATTTGGAAAAACAAAACAAACAAACAAAAAAAACCCAAACCAAACAAAAAAAAAAACCCAAAAAAAACCACAGAGCCTTTTTATCTATCCTATGTCTCACCTACCACATAACCAGCTCTATATGCAAAAGTAATTATCTCCATAGCTAATATCTTCATTTAGTTATCAAGGCTGTTCTAATTTGCCATAAAATTAAGAGGCTTATGTTTTACTACGATCTGGTTATCCAGATACCAAAATAGAACATTTAATAGAGACTCCACTCTTTTCCTTGTTTGCCTGACAGTAAATCTCTCATGATCAGCGATTAATATTCCTAACTCATATAGTATATTTAAGTTTTGCTTTTGCAAAAGACCTTTGTTTCTTTCAGAAACACAACATTGGTTAGAAAAGAAATTCCATTACTGGGAACAGGTTTCCCCTAAGGATAGGCCTGAATTGTTGAACACCTTTCATGTTGGTTAGAAAAATAAAAACAGAATTTAAAAGAAAGAATAAAGCCCAAATTTCTCATCTCAAGTCAGCTATACTCCACAGGAGCAAGAAGTAAATCAGTATGGATCAGCTTGATGGAGATAGGCTGCGTCTGAAACACAAAGAAACAGCTATGGCATAGATTGACCATACATAGGTCAGTCTGCACTGTTGCCACATCTTTTATAGAAATAAACACATAAAGTTGGCCAGATGGTTGAAAAACAGCCAGATTGTTGCTCTGCTCGAAGGATCAAGAGCTTCTTTTGTGATCCCTGTGAACTATTTCTTTACCCTCAGTTTCTCCATTCTTTAAGCAGGGATCATGAGGGATAATTAGGTAAGGGACATAGTGAGTTCTGAATACCTAACACACTAAATAGTCTTTCAAAATTGCATGGTCTTCTCTTCAATTTTAGGCGCCAAACATATCTTTTAGAGTCAATCACAACTGAAGTTTCCAAAAGCTTCCAAAGGCATTCTCCCACAATCATTTGTGACTCAATGTGTAGTCAGTGTTGATAAGGACAAGCTAATTCAGGAGCTTGTTCTCCGGTTACTGCAGGTTCATAAGTACATTTGTCACCTTCTGGGATCAGCATGTTACTGCAAGTGAAAGTAAACTGTGTTCATGTATGACCCTAAAACATGCATTGTAATCTCTTCTTTAAATAACAGATATTACCAAGAAGTGGCCATCATGTGTTACTGTGCACAGCAAATTCACTGAGAAGGTTGAGTATTTTTAAAATAGGAATCAGGATTTAAAAAAAAAAAAAAATAACGATCTCTATTTCATGAAAAGAACAATATACAGGACAACAGTTTAAAAAGAGGAAGTAATAACAAAACAAAGAACATCACATCAGCTCCAGCAAAGTAGTTTTGTTTGAAGCCCTTTTTCTTGTTCTGTTCATCTCTGCTAGAGACATGAACTAAACTCTCCTGACAGTTTCATATCTGCAGAAGCCCCTGCTGGACACAAAGTCCCAGAAGAGCCATGTCACTTAACTGGACAGGTTTGAAAAGCCGTTTATCTTGCATGTAACATCCCTGTAAGAATTCATGCTGAGCATCCCCTGTCCCCTGCCCTCCCTGCACACACATACACAAAAAAAAAATATCAAAGGTTTGTTACACCTTGCCACCCATTCAGTTAGGACTCCTGGACTGGAGAATTTCATAGGAAAAGACTGTTAGGCACAAGGATCCTATTCAAAAGAAACACTTTGTTAAAACAAGAAATTATTAAAAGAAAAAAGAGCATACAGATAGCAATGGTAAAATTATGTGTTATATTACTATGCGCAGCCACATATGTTAAACATTTAAATCTCTCCTAACAGTTGCCCAGGGAAATACTATGTGAAATACCTCAAACCAGTATTATAAACACGAACAAAATTTTTAAGCTCTGTGAGGTAAGATCCTATTATCAAGTATCATCTGTAAAGTTCTACTGATTTAACATTTTACCATAACATAAACTGAAAGGATAGAAAGCAAGCTATAAAAATGCTTCATTAAAAGCTCATCAGTATGTTGGCAGTTCTGTCTGAAGCTGAACTGGAAGAGGGAACTGCTGTGTAGGGGCTTGAAAATAGGAATAGATGAAAGAGAACTAACATTAGCTTACTTTCTAGGCTCATAAAGCTCTTGCCAGTAACTTCTTCACAGCTGGGAATCTGTGATCCCTGCCTCTTGGTCTGTAAAACCTTACATATCCAGACGCTTTTCAGGACTTCAGTAAGAATTAATGACTTAAGGGAAATTGCTCTGTAAAAAATAGTGTGATTTAAATTATTTGAATATTTCCTTCTTAGTACTGTGAATTATTACTTCTACATTATGAACTTCAATAATAATATTTGCAAATAACTTGAGCCATTTACGATAAACAAATAGCTGAATGCAATTTTCCTGGTAACGAAGATCATCTCTTAGCACCTATACCTATCATAATGCACAAAATAAGCCCATATAACAGCATTCTTATTCCATCTCAAATTTGAGTGATGACTGATCACTGGATTTGCACAGCATCAAAGATTCTGAAAAGTCTCTTGGAAATTAAGGGTATGAGCTGCAGGAATGGTTATTTTTCATGAGCTTAAAACAAAGAAACTCAATTGATCAAAATACATTTGAAAGAAAGCAATTCCACTAGTTTTAAAGATGACATGGTTTGCCATGTTCCCAATACTCCATAATACTATAATTCAGAATATTAACACTAGGCTGCTGCACGATGGCAGTGACAATGTCAGCTCAAAGGCTGACATTCAACCCTGGGAATTTTTGCACACAGGAGTAACAAACACCTGCTAATCAACTGAGAAAATGTATGCAACTTGCTAACAATCTGCCCTGCAGCTTAATTTCTTCTATACAATTGCTGCCCGGTTGATGATTAATTCTTTTGAGTGGCTTTTACATAAAAGAAAATTAACCTGTAGTTCTCTTTTACTTCAAGATATGTTGCAAAAGGCCTGAAAGCAGCATATATAATATTCTAAGTGTCATGGCACTGAAAATTTGGAAGAAATAGTAATGAAGTACCAATGGATACATTGCTCCTACTGTGATTTTCACATTTTTAACATGTTGCAGACTTCATACAGCGAGCCTGTGAGAGATGCCACAAAACTCTGTACGTTATATAGACACAGTTAAACAGGCTATAGGTGAAGATTGGACAGATTAGAGAAGTAAATCTTTCCTTCTGATTTCTCTCTTGAACTCAGATTTCAGCCAGTGTTATTTTCTCTGCACACACAAATATAGAAATCTGGCTAGCATTAGGAAATTATCCCAGCATAGCTATTTTCTCCCTAGTTCTATTAGCTATCTGCTTCTGAACAGTGATCCTCCAGTTCAGAGAAGCCCAGACCAAGCTTTTAGCACATTCTGCCCCAAAGCCTGTAAAAGGCAGGAGGACCTCAGTTCTGTAGTGTTTGGATCTCAGTCTCATAGCCATTAGAGAAAAAAAAAAATTGAAAAAAAGCATCCAAAACATCAAAACAGTTTCCAATCAGTAAAAATATGTAAAATTTGTGGTTCTTTTAATTTCAACTTATCAGTCCAAAGAAAGCCTGTTTTCTGCTTAAAAAGGTTGTTCACGAAGTCTTCATCAATTCTTGGTCCTCTGATCATACAGCTGAGCTGTTAACTACCTTGCCTTACCTTATCTTCTTCTACTGGACCCATGTTACCAGGAGTTACCCTCTCTCTCCATGCTTTTTTAGACTGAGTCTTCTCAATTTAGTTCAGTTCAGTTCTTAATATTTCCTAACAATTACAGGTCCAGACAATGCACCTCATAAATTTATGTCTGCTGGCATCAAACATTATAAACAAGAACACAAGTGGAAGTGTTTTACTTGTAGAGTCTTATTCCAACCTTTTCAGGCTGTAAGCCCTGTATCAGGATATGCCATATTTTGTGGAAGACTGCTATGACTAAACTTTATCTGGACAACATGGTACACATTCATCACTCTTGAGTTGCTCTAAACAAGGTTTCTCCAAAACTTCCATGTCCAGTTTAATATTTTACTGCAGTGGAGGACTGGGGTGTTTTTCCCTCAGAAATAACATGGGGCCACCTGCCATGCAGTGTGCTTGCAGCATGTGTGTTATGCACACTCCACGTTCCAGTCATTCCTCACTCATATTCCCCTGATATTTCTGTACCTGTGTCCTGGCAGGGATTAGGTTTACATAGGGAATATATTAAGGGCAGTGGGCTGCAGGTATCTGAACAATTAGTCTGACTTATTTTCTGAGTTTTCCAAAAATACTATCTAAATTTCCCTTGGTGCAATTGAAGTTGATTTCTTCCTGTGCCATACATGGAAACCTAGAATAATCTGTTCTCTCCTCTTTTGCAAATACATTTAATGTATTTGAAGTTCATTATTGCATCCCCCCTCTCAGTGTTCTCTCAAGTATATAGTTACATTGCACAGAAAAATATATTACCATTTCCTAGAAATAATCAGTATTGAGAAAAATGAGGGGGATTTTTCTTGAGAATTTTTCTGGAGAAGTTGCCTTCCTAGATGAAAAGAAATTGAAGATATCCTGTGTTTCAGGATTTTTAATAAATTAATTTATGAAAATAGCACAAGGTAACATGTTATGCTGTATCTCCCAGAAAACAATGTAAGATTTTGCTTTCCTTAGAATATATGAATCTTCTTTTCTATTAAAAAAAAAAATGCTTAAATCTTTAAATAAAACCTCAGGACAGAGAAAATAAAAACTTCATAAACATACAGCAGTATGCTTTCCAGGAGCCCACATAACAAAATTACTATCCATTGTTTAATATTTCAATGAGTTAAAACAAAACCTTTGTAAGACTATCTACAATTATCTTACTTTTCTGATGACTTCTCATTTATTTTTATTCTTTTAAATGTCTAGTTCATGTCTCATATATCCCTGCCCTATATATCTGGAACTTCCATGTTCTTCCTCCTTCCTTAAAATTTATTATCTCCTGACATCTAGACCTCTGTTTTGTAGTCAGTATTTATCCTATGGTTAATCTGAATTCACTTAATGAAAACTCTTTCACAAATTAAGAAAGGTCAGGGAATATTTGTTACCCCACTTATATGAAGTTCTAGCTCAAATCAACTATTCCAATGCTCTATCTTCTACAAATTAAAAAAAAAAAATACCAAACACAACCAACAGGTCACTCCTTTTTCTGAAACTCTGATCAAGAGAAATGCAGATTTTGTTCTCAGAGTTTCCCCAGCAATGCTTATTTTGTGGCTGGACTGGCTACAGCAGACAAGTTCCAAGAGTATCTTTTCTATCTGAATCAGCAATTGTGTTTTAGAAATAAATAATATCTTTGTATTTTTCCCTGCTGTGATAGTGGTCATAAACTGTAGACATCCCTAGCAAAAAAAATCTTTCTCCCTTAATAATTTGCAAATAAGGTGTTTTGAAGAAGACCCTTATATCATGCACACAATATTTGTGTAGAAATCTCAGTAAGATCCATATCTCAATAAGTCTCAAAGAGACTTTGGGGAACAGGAAAGCCACTATACAAAATACTCAAAGATTTCTATGTGCTAGTCACAAAGCTGAGAAAGCCTGTACACAGGAATGCATGTGAGAGCTAAATCACATCTGCTCTTTCTCTAGTGCACAAAAACATCTCCCTAAGAAACAATATAAGCTTACAGCTGCCTGACTCTGAAACAGATTAGAAAGCAAGCATGAAAGCTATGAACCAGATTCAGAAAGTCATGCTGTTTACTGAAAGTTCACAGATGTCCCTGATGGTAGAACAGAAAAACCATTCTCTTCCCTCTTTCCCCATTCCCCCCACCCTTCCCAATCAAAGAAGATCCATTAAGACAGATGAGGAAATTTATCCAAAAGGATGGATTTCTACAATCAGCAGTGATGTTCAACTCTTTCACCATGGGGGCTGAAATAACTGCATGCCTAAGATTAAGTGACATACTGTATCATAAGTGATATACCTTTATGGCTCCTCTGGGATCTGCCCAAAAGACTTGTCTGCAGCTCTGCTTAGGGTCAGAAAAGGAAACAGCTTCATACAGTGCAGGAGCATACATCAAGAAAAGTCTGGCACTGAACTTTATGAAGTAGGACTAGGGAATTTACTGCTCCACAGGGCTCTCTGCACACAACTACTCTACGACCTGTTAATTAATTATGAATTCTGACTTCCTTTACTGTAATGACTCTGGTAACTAAGTACTCTGAAGTATCCTAGGGATAAATGATCAGAGCAAGCCCCTGAAACAAACTACAGAGAGATCCCAACACAGTTCAATGATCAATCTGCAGATGTCTGATACTGGTCTTTCAGCTATACTACCACCTTCAAATGTTGAGCCTCTCTGTAAGCATTTAGGTGACCATTTCTTGTAGAAAAATACATGTTAATTGACCCGCATATCTTCCTGTAGAAAATATCTTTCTTTGAAGATGAAAATGATAACAGAAAGCATTAGCCAAGTTCTGGGGGTGAAATGTCGTACTCTGGAACTCTGCAAATCCCCTTCATGTGGAAAAGCATTTGCACAGGAAACATAGTGTAACTGCAAGTTGCATGGTGCAGCATGCAACAATTATCCAGGTCAAGAACAACTAACTCATACATGGCATCCTGGTGTTAATGGGTTTCTTTGGATGAATAAGACCTGCACAGCACAGTAAAAAAAGCCACCAAAATCATCATCTGTCTGCTTAACAGCCAAAGTTCAAAGCATTTCATCATCAAAGTGCACAGTGCTCTTTCACTGAGGTTGGTCTCCCCTATCATCTCCTTCTGTCAAGATATCACATCAAGAGTCTCACCTCTGCTTAGCTTTCCACAATTAACTACACTAAAAACAAAACAAACCTCAAAACCCAGAGTTTCTTAAGGCTGAAAAATACTGTGTGATAAATTACCCATTAATAGCCTAAAACTCTATTTCCAGGAAGCCTGTTTAAAGGAAAATTCCTGACTTTCTGAGGCTAAAGCAGAGGTGTCATAACTCTGAAAGAGAGCAATGAAAGAAGTACTGTCTCCAGGTGCAGCAGGAGCTATACCTCATTTCATCTGCTGGGCAGACTGGTTAAAATCTTTGGTTTCAATCCAAAACTTTCTGGCAGCTAGCATCCTGTATTAAAATTTATAAACTACAAAAGGCCTTTTCTTACAAAAAAGTTAATTCAGGATGGATAGGCTGAAAAGACTTGAAAGGGAGAGTCATCAGAAGTGGTTATATGGAAAATTGGATGTAAGCAACACCTTTTGCTCCATCAGAACATACTAAAAATACAGTCAATGCAATTTCAGTGAGAAAGGGAAACTGTACTGATTAAACGATCTTTAAAAGAGTTGTGGAGAAGAGCCCCAGAGCTGCCTTTCCTGTTGGGAGGTAGAAGTTTCAAAAAGTATGTATTATCCTCTCCAGAAGAAACACGTTGATAGCTCAGCTTTCTTCAAGCTGCAAAACTTACCTACTGTCTAGCACAAAAAAGCAGAGCCCTGGTCAGAAACAGTGGACATCCTCTGTGGTGACTGCCCACTCAACAGGCAGAGCAGACAAGACCCATGTGCGCCTCTGGCTGTCACTCTGTCATCAGCTGGCTTTACAAACTAACCCTTACAATGCAAAGGCAATCATCTTCTGATTCCCTCAGAGTTAATGCCTATTCTCTGCTATAAGAACACTCCAAAAGATAACACCACCAGGCTAGTGGAGATCCCAGTGTGGCAAAGAGAGGAATGTAGTGTTCTTCTAATGAATGACTACTGATTCGTTTTCACTCGTGGTGGTTTGTTCCCTGCTGCCTTCTCCTGAGAGACCCGCTATGGCACTGCAGAAAGTGGGAAGGAAATCTTATGGATTTTTGCTTGTTTGTTTCTTTAGAATAACAGTAAACACTACCCACAACTAATATCATAATTCTGTATCATACACCTACCGCATCCAAAACCAGGAATTTACTAATTCTGTAAGCAAGCCAGGGCATTGGTTATTTATCCAGGCAGACTCTGCTGAGGCAAACATTTTTTTACCAGTATGACTGCAATCAGAGTTGGAATTAAACAGACTTTAACTAAGAAAATCAGCATAAAAATCTGAATGCAGAAAATGCCTTGACTCATCTCTTCAAAGTCTAGCATCAGAAAAAGTAAAATAAATGACACATTCATATTAGGCATGGATGTCAGAATCCAGGACTGTGTAGAAAAAAAGCACCATAAGATGCATATAATGGCAACCAGTGTTTTCAGGAAAGAGGCAATTTGAGCTTATTTTATCTATAGGGTTGGCTAATTCTGGCGAATGTTGATATTTTAACAGATTGTAACCTGAGCCTGGAAATTTTCCATAGCATTACTTTATGCTTTAGGGATGAAGAATTCAAAAGAAGGGTGTTACCTAAAACTTAGCTTTTGAGCTATACTAAAAAGCCCTAAAATCCAGGAAGCTAATTATTCAAGTATTTATTCCCTTTGATCTATTCATTTTATACCAATACAAATTGCCCATTCTGCTTAATTTCATAACAGAATGAATGGACATGAGGTAAAAAAAGGTCACAGAAATCTTTTTCCTTGTCTTCCTGTCCTGCCCAGCATGCACATGCTAATATCATTTTGCACAAGTGGATATTTTCAGCAAGAGAAATGTCTTTTACCTACATGTCTTCTTTTTTAGCTATTTTCACCCATAAAGTGTTCATTCCAAAATGAAACATGGCAAGGTCCCAGACTTACAGCTGAACTTTGAAATCCATCACAATCACCTATTTTTGTCTCCTTTAAACCCCACATATTTCAACTAAATGATCATTCCAGATGCCCAGCCACCTGGCTGAAAAGATTAGCCACATCCAGTGCCCAACCAAAGACATTCAGCAAATTAAGAATATTAACAGCTGTTACAGAGACCCTGCGCATCACTTCTTCAATTTTGCATTACTTGCTGAGTTATAACAGATTCTCTGGTAGCTGGTAGGACACTGATATACAAAAGAAGCTGAGATTCACCCAATATCTTCTATAATAAAGCTTTTTCATTTTAATTTGTCAGGTTTTGTTCAGCTTGAAAATTTCGGAAGATGAACATCAGTCTTGGCCTTATTGTTGTGAGAAATTTCAAATTAAATTATTTCCAAGAAAAAAATAAAAAAATTTAAAAGATGCTTTGTGTGTCCTAAATATATTCTTATGATCATTTACACAAACTCTGGAGAGAGGACTCCTGCTGCCAAGTATTTGCCTTTGCTAACAGAGAAGGACTTTCCTGGCAGATGCAGGGAGTTTGAGCAGGATTTAATTTGCAGATGCTTCTTTCACCTTCAAGAACCCACAGCGGCCCTGGCAAATGCATCCCTGAACACTTCCTTCCCATGCTTTCACGTCTATCTATGACACCCTTTAGGCATTCTAGAGAAAGTAAAGAACCTGTTTAAATGGAGCAGATTGAGTACCACAGGGAAGGATACACTAAATAAGAAGAAACAAAAGTTGTGAAAGTCAAGCTGTTGTAAATAGGCTTCTGTTTACCATCCAGGAAGGTCCCCAAAAAAGTAGTATGTATCCAGATGTTAAGACAGTCCATATGAATTAGGGGAGAAACTGAGGCTGCACATTGCAAGTTTTTAACTTCAAGTGCTTTTCTTCAGAAGCAGTGTTCCTTAGGGCAGGCCAGAAATAAAATAACAGCTGTGTCATTCAGGAAAGAAAAGCTAAGGCTTTATTTTGTGGTAACGCTGCAGGAAAACTGCTTTCAAAGGTCAGTTTGGGCATCTGACAAGTACAATGATCCAAAGCATACAGAGTTGGATCACAGTGCCCACAACTGAAACAATATTTCCCCACCTTAATGCACAGGTTAAGTAAAAGTATGTAAGATTTAAAGTGCTGGGCCTTTGGGCCAACCGGCTAAGCAAAAACAGCGCTTCCTTTGGCCAGCTGTAGCTTTCCCCCAACAGAAGTTTCTTTTCACAGAAATTTCATCAACATGTAACACTGGATAAGTCTGCAGTTTGAGTAAATAATAAAGTACACCAGTGTCACAGAAGTTGGCTAATTAAACAGAGGATGGTATTACTCACTCATTAATATTCCTGAATATTAATGTGTTTCAGCCTGTAAATACTGAGGAAATATTTTTTTTTTCTTTTTAGGAAAAGATGTTTTATTAGTTCTATGTTGCCTGCTGAGAAGCCTCTCCTTCCTATCATATTGTATAACTTCCACGCTTGCAGTCCTACCTCTTAAATCCCTGATTTCATGCAATTATCAGAGTTTATGCCTTCTTTTTTCTTCCAAACATCTGATGCAGTCTTCCATTAGACTTTAAAGAACTCAGTATTCAGAATTATTGAGCAAGAGTTCAAAATGAAAGCCTTGTGTTAACAGAATGGCCTAGTGTTAACAGAATAGCTTAAGTTAGATCACAAGTGCTGAAGGCCAGATATTTTCTCTCAGTGAGTACAGAAGAACCAAACCAATGAACTCAGTCTGTCTACTGAAGCTCAGCAGCTGTATCATTTCTTTGCCAAAATGCACACATTGTGCTTTCCTGTTGTCACCTGCTCAAAATTAAAACTCTGTTACAGTGCACACCTGCAGGCCACCAAAGTGGAGGCCTTTAGGCCTTTGCTTGGTCCTTGGTGCGGGATTCAGCATTAGTTTTATGAGGACAATTTTAAGCTACAGACACCAGGACTGAAGTATGAACCATTTAGGAGAGCCCATGCATGCAGGTGGCCAGAACAGGTGCAAGGTAACCTCTGCTGACAGTAGAGGTTCAGAAACACATGTTCCAGTGTTTCACCATCTGATGTCATTAGGTGCATCCAGAAGCATTTCTGACTGCTTTTCGAAAAGCCTTTGGGGAGAAGCTGTGCCTGCTGTTCATACTTACTCATATGAACTTCTGAACTCTAAAGCCTTCTGGAGAGTTCAGGTGAAAACAACTGTGCTGGAGTGGGAACCCTTCAGAAGCTGAAGAAAAGAGCATTCTGAACAATTCATGCAGGACACCTGCACTGGTAAACAGGCCTAGCTTCTTAGTTGAGCAGATGGTCAGAGTAGTGCTGTCCTAGAAACTTTCCAGCAAAAAGAAAGACAGGTGAGGAGTATGTACCCTTACTTTTTCCCACATGCTCCATGTAGTTGACCCAATCACTATCTGGTTTTCTTATCCTATCTGAAAACAGAAAAGGGGGTGATGATGTTTAGACAGCATGGTTTTCCTTCACCTGTAACTTCCCCACTTCTACAGAAGAGGGGCTATAGGCTCTCTAAATTTGAATGGTTAAAATGCAAAGAAACAGCAACCAGAAAAGTTAGGGTCCTTGCTACATTGTAATTGACCACAGTAAACATCCTATGTTATGCAGGAGTATAATATTTAATAAACCTCGCAAACAGGAAACTCTGACTTGAAAATATAGCAGGAGAAAGAAATATTCTACCTATGCAATGAAAGAAAACAAAGATTTCTTAGGAGCCAGAGCTTTTGCATTTACTGAAGTGTTTACAGGCTAAATCGTTACTTTTTTTTTTTTTTGGTATTGAAAAAAAGGAAACATACCATTGCTTAGAATAGGTTTGTTGTATTTCTGTTAATGAAAGATCAGATCTGGATTCCTGAGTGTCTAGTGACTGCTTCTGGGACAGGGAAACACGAGAAGAGCAGTCATGTTATGAAACAAACTCTCCTCTTACCTCAAAGTCACTTTCCTCTCTTCCCCTGACCTATCCTCATCTGTTCCCTGCTTCTATTTACAGAACTCCATTAATGTTACACACTCTAATTTGATCACAAGTTTTTGGGTTCCATACAGAAACCTCCTGGCCAATTTCCATGGCCTCTACGCCATGGAAGGGCAGACTGAAAGATAAAAATGGTCCCTTCTCATTTCATGCAACTGATGAAAGCCTATGTTATAGGCCTTTTTACCTTTTAAACTCTGTAATATTATTGGAGTCATAGATACAAGTAGCATCCTCTTTCTCCTGTTTGGAAGGAAAACAGAGATAGATAAAGCCCTACTGATACCCTGTCTGGCTTTATTCTTCTCCTCAGCAGGATAGTCAGCTATCACACTGGTTAAAGCTGAGAATAAACACAAGAAAAATATAGTTATAGAACCTTTAGACCCCATAATATAACTCTATTCATCTAAAAGATGTTTAGCCTAAGATTGGCATTCTGTATAGTCAAAGGAGAAAAAAAGTGAGCAACGTCTAGAGGACAGTTCAACCCCAGATTATGATAGAGAACAAATGCAAAGCAGTATCCTAGATGGTATTGCTCTCCTTCCTGACTAAAGGAGGAGACCTGCCACTGTTTCAAGGATTAGGGGCAGAGAAGACTAATCTCACCTTTTGCCCTCACTACAACTAAGCTTAGAAAAAAATTTATCATGACAGAAACTTGAACCATGGCTTTCAGCATTGTTTAAATTATGTCTGTCCCTATCCTGTGCAAGAGTCAGCCTTGTAGCCTCCCTTCTACTGCACTGTTGTGTTAGGCTTTAATGAGAGAGCACAAAGAAACAGAGCAGTTTCATTTCATTCTGAGTTCTCCTCTCAAAACATCAAATAGCGGGGGTTTGATTTTGTGAGGCGTGGCAGATGGTATTTTCATCATGATTTCTATCATGTAACTCATGAATGTTGCTTGGAAAGATGGCATTGGCAGGAATCAAGATTAAATCTTGTCCTAAGGGTAGAAAATTTATGAGAACTGATAAGAAATCAAAAATTATTTTATCATTCTGCCTGTACAGCACAGATGAGCACTGCAAAAGGGATTGTTCTTCTCAAAATACCTACTTTTCACTCTTTGGAAAGGCAATTTTCACAAGATGGAAAAAACCCACAGTCTTTGGAAGGTGGGGCAATTTCACAAAGCAATCTCACTTTGCAATTAGGCTAAGTTGCTCAGTTTTTTTATTAGTCTGCTTAGTTGGTTTAATGGTTTCATAAAATAGTCCATTCCTCTCTCAGTTGCTCTTTCTTCCTCCACCCCCCCCCTACTTTTTAAAGAAATACAAGGTTTCTAAGTAATCCTTTTGCCTTAATTTCAGTACTTACTGAAGAGTCATACATACACCTGTAAGAAGTACCACAGCTCTAGAAAATCATGATTGTTGTGACAAGATGAATAGGGAATGATTCTATTTCCCCACTTCTCCCAGTGCAAGAGGATACAGACAGTCAAAACGTACTGCACAACAGTTTCAAATCAGAAACAACAGATTCTCACACTAATAACTTGTGGAGGAGCTTACTGACACAGGATATTAATGGAGTGGTGGAATAAGGGCAGATAAAAAGGCATTGGACAAAATTATGAAGGACAGTTGCAGTAGAAGCTATAGCAAAGATTAACGTCTGACATGGTCTGACATCTGACTTAAGCTCAGAAGGTCTCCCTGGGTAAGAATCTCATCTTATGTTCCCCATTTTTAGATACTGCTACTGGTAACCTGCAGCTGGGATACCAGCCAACCTCTAAATAAAAAAATACTCACATGAAAACCCTTGTTTTGTCACTTGTAAGCCTTTCTGCCCCTAGAACATAGTGCTTGCACCTGTAAACATTTGGAAGCCTTGCCATGACCTCACTCACCTTTCTGCCTCTGAAATTCAATTACGTGACTGCTGTATTTTTTTACCTGAATTTTTCATCTGACACTATGGAAAATGGACTGTGATTACCCAGAGCGCAAGCCTCTATTCCCTGACCAATTCATATGATCCAACATGAGAATTAAAAATAGTTGTCACTGGAGCTAACCAAAGAGTTTTGAAACAAAACACTAGAATGTGTTGGAAAATGATGGCTCATGAAAACAGAAGACTGATCAACACATGATGTGCTCTTCCAAGTAAAATTAACTGGGGAAGAAGGCAGAGCAATACTTGCAACCCTAGTGGAATGAAGCATGTCTATTTTTCATTTCAGTGCAGTTTTTGTTTTGCAGCCCTCTCTTCAAGGGTGTGAAATTATTACAATGAAATTCAAAACCTTATGAAATGAGCCAGATTATAAATTTCTTTGCAGACTAATTTCAACCAGCTTGCTTAGTCAAAAACCTTTTTCATCTTCTGGAAACCCACTGACTGAACTGAAATGTACTTACTGTGAAATGGAATCAACTAAACCTGACATAAAAAGGCAATTTTACATGAAGCTGAAGGAAGCTAATTTTGGTTTTAGATGCTAGTCTGTGTTGAACACAGCATACAGAGTTAATGCAGAGTATGAAGCTCTGACAACAGATAGAATTGCTGGGATCTGCAGTGACTTTTTTAATAGTTCCTCTTTGTTTTCTCCTTTTAAACCTCTATCACTACTTCCTGCTATTTTCCTTAAAAGATAGAATTTCTTAACATCAAACTTCAACCATAGTATCTGCAGAGCACAGCAAAATTCTTCAATTCTTTGGTTCTGCTGTACTAGCTGTTTCGAGTTTACTTTCAGTGGTAAATATGCCACAATGGGGACTATCACCATATATCAAGTGGCTGTAATCAGGAAGATCAGGTACCAGCAATTTTCCTAATAGAGACCCAGTGTCAGAGATCAAGCATGAAGGCTCAGATGTCTGCATTGCCACCATCCAGAATCAGGTGTCAGGGATCAGGACAGTAACCGCCAGGAATAAAGAGTCACGTGTAGCAGAGCAAGGAGCAGATCCCACCCCAGACCTCAGTGGAGAGGCTGTGTCTCCAAAGCTTCACCACTGGGAGTTGAGGACTAATGTGGCAAAGGAGATTAAATGTTTATCTTTCTAGGGGAAGCCAATGCTTCTTTGCCAAATACTCATTTGTTCATGCAGGTGTGTCTCTGGGCAGGTAGCACCTGCAATTCTGTGCATGCAGTTAATCTTTTCAGACATTTCTAGTCATGCCTTTGACTTGCTGCTCAATGTATAAATACTTGTATGTTTTCTTAAGGAATACACCCTTGAATGCATGTAATGACAGGGCAACATCCCAAACTAGCACAGCAGAGCTCCTGAAGGGAGAACAGTTTCTTGAAAAGGTCCAATTTCAATCTCAAGGACCTGTCAGTGCCCTCTACTCCTCTTGAAAATATTATCAGTATGCCCAGTGCTATAAGACTTGGCCGAAACTGTAGTAGAACATGAAGCAAAAAAGAAAAATAGAAAGAAAAAAAAACTAGGATATTTTTTAATATTTGGAAAAAAAAATTCCCTCTCATTTGTATCTTGTTTCAGATTCAGATTTTTGAGATCAAGGGAAAATAACAGGGAACTAAAGTCAGTCAGTACTTACTTGCTGTGCATCCCCCTAAGAAAATTGGGTAATACCTTTCTGATTCATATTCTCTGTTTTTTCAAACAGGGATAATAGTACAGAAACATCATTCAGAGGATTCATAACATGTTGAGAGCTTTGAGATTGGAAGGAAGCATCCAGCCATGAAAATGCACAGACTGTTACTCTGAAAGGGGCAACTTTAACTGTCATGGACATAATCAGAGCTGGAGTGCAGTGGATAAGCATCACACCAACAGCAAGAATAATTATGCCTCTTTTGAGTAATGATAGTTAAAGTAAGCAATCTCTTTTAACCTTTCCACTTTCTGAAGAAGTGCTCATATGATTGCCTACTACTGTGGACACAAAGCCATGAGTAACAGACAGAGATGTGATTCTTTGAAATCTCAAGACATGATTCTAACTTGAATATCAAGGACCAGTCAGCCATCTGCATCTTTCAAAGACATTATCACTGTGTTCTTGTTGCTGTTCAGAAGCATTTCGTGCAAATCTGTTGAATCTTGTGACCTGGGTGTTTGGACATGATAGAACACCCACTGGCAGCACGCTCCCTACCTCTCACTAACTCTATGCACAGAAATCCTTAGGCTCTCAAGGTATGAAGAAACATTCAAAGAATTATTGACTTAATCCAGGTGCTATATGGATATATACTAAACATGTGAAGGTTAAGTAGGGAGATGCTGGTAGGCTCTAAAACCACACCATTCCAGGGCACAAAAACACATTCACCTGCTTGAACACACTAATCCAAATCAAGGAAAAATTTAACTGGGCAGGGACGTTGAGGGAGCATTACATGCAAGAAAGAATTTACATGAACCTTGAATACCCTAGTTCACAGTGAGGTACAATAATTTACATGTCCCAAACAGAGACTTAGAGGTGTGCTTTAATATGAATAAACAATGCAATTTGTTTCTCAGGGTTTCAGAACTCATTAGAAATTCCAGAGACAGAGTTAATCCTGATAGCAAAGAAAAAGTTTCAGACGCTTCATTGGTTCATTAGTTCTGCAGTCTCTCTCAAAGCACTCTAAGTTTTTTTGAGTACAAGCAATTGTACTCAAATAGTCTGTCCTGAACTTAGGCAGACTGCTTTAAAATTTAGTTCGTTTTTTTAAATACTTAACAAAAGAATCTGAGGCAACAACAAACAAAGAAGAAAGACAGGCAGAATGAAAAAAAACAAATCTATTCCCTCTTTTGTCTCTCTCCACCTCACCTCCCCAAATTAAGGGTAAATATAATTGTCATTTGAAACGTGAAACCCTGCAAATGCCTTTACTTTGCAAAGAGCTTCAGTGGCTTGCATCTCAGCTTTCCTTCATCCAAGGTGGGATAGATGCAAGTTTCTAAGGAAGGCATCAGAAATTCTGTTTACAGTGATATCGTTCATTCCTTATCTGAAAGTATAAATCTTGTTTCTGCCTTTCTTCATCTTGAGCTGGGAAGTAACAGTGGTGCACACAAGCAGCTTTACCATTTTTCTGAAGCTAATACACAAACCCACAGATCTGTAGATTTTAAGATAGGATGGGCAGCTTATAATCACGTGTTCTAATTAGTTTGCATTAGTTCCTAAAGATTATCTTGTCATTTTCAAGAATCACTCAGAAAGCAATTCATTGTCAAGATGCCTACCACTGCTAAACCAAAAAAGGAAACACCATTGTCCTCAGGAAGCACTTCTGGAAGGTACTAGCACAAGTAGGTTCATGGAGAATATCCAAAACTATGGTTTGAAGCAATGACACATTTTCACAGTGCTCGGTATTAAGTCCTTGGCATATGAGCCATCTGTAAATCCTATCTATTATTAGTAGGGGTAAAGAAATATGCTTGGAGCCATTTAAGGAGCAGAAACAATTGGGGAGAGGTGGACTTGTTATAGTTAACATTCATAACACTGAACACCACAATTAGAAAGTCTCATAAGACCACAGGACTCATCATCATCTGCAGGTATTTCAGTTCCCTTAGCTTTGGTGTAAATGATGTATAAGCCAGAAGAGCAGAGCCTGCTACAGCCACTGCACCACTTCATGCCATGTTATAGGTCTGAACCTTTGTCACTACAACACCTGCTGTTCTGCTGACAACTACAGTCTTCTAACTTTTCAAGTTGCTGTGGCACCATCAACATCTCTTCAGTGGTCCATGGTCTCTCAGAAAGGATGAAACCTGATGTCCCTGTTCCACTGCCCAGAGATTACCAGTGAAACCTTTCAGGGAGAGCAGCACATGCCTGTCACAGCAGAACCATCCATCGTTATGTCTATCACCAATTCTTCATCTCAACTGCAATCTGAGCCTCGCTTTTTTGCTGACCTGGACAATGAGATGAATGTATATATGTATATATTTTTATGTGTTTACTCCACAGCTATGAGAAATATGCATTCAAATTCTAGGCATTTACAGGGTTCATGAGGAGCAGGCTACAGGAAGCACCTTGCCAGTATGATACCAAATCTCCCTCCCCATAGGATTTGAATATTCCCATTTGCAAGCATAGTTTCCCCCTTTCAGCCTAGAGAAGGAGTGAAGAAATGTGGTCAACACACCCTTTTCTTTTACAATGACAACAGGACCTTTCACTGTCAGTCACTGAGGTTGTGGCAAAGATACAGCAAACCCCTCTAAAGGAAATACAACAGCGCCCAACTGATCTGTTTGGGAAGGATTTAGAGAATAGCCAGCTCAAGCACAGCTTGTAGAAGAATATTTTGTGCTCTTTCAGAGAGCTGCTCTGCTGTGTTGTTTAATTGCTCAGTTTGTTTTCCAAATTCAAGCCTATCCAGCGGAAGACAATGCACTCCAACAGCCTCTCAAATACCATCTCAGAGGTCCAAAGAGAGTCCCTGAGAATGAAAGATCCATAATAATCAGCAAAACGCAGTTCAGAAAATCAGCAAAGAAGACTGTGCAAGTTCTGAAACCTGACCTTCATGCCTGTTTGGGTTTCATTCTGTTTCTCTAGAGGTTCCCAGGAAAAGGCAACTCCCAGTATAACCATACTGGCAACTCAGAATAGGTCCACTCAAGTAATGCACATCTGGATTTACATTCACAACAGTTGTCTTGGGCCTGCTGATTTCTGATCTCTTTCATGTCTAGCACAGAGCACATTTACTTGGTATATGAAGTGCAAAAAAATTGAAATCATCTGGGAAAGGTAAGTGATTCATGTGTCATATTAACCCCTAAAAATTTCCTCCCCACCCCTGTAAAACCACAAATGACCTGACATCTAGACTGCTCTTTGTAGAATCCAGCTCCATTTTCATTCCTGAAGATAGCTGTCTATTTTCTACAGGGAAAGGTCAGTAATGCTGAGAAGCGGAAGTAAAGAATGCAAGTTATTCTGTGCTGCCCATAGTACAGAATCCAGTGTAGGCAAGGATAAATATTCCTCTATCCAAATTGCTACAAGGGACTCTAAAGCAAAAAGGTACATTCTGCCTTGAAGAATATATGAATATTTTCCCTTCACTCTCAATGGCACATTTCAGCAGGATCGATTCCAAAAATCCACTCTTTCATACTATTTGTGGGGTCTAGGCTATCCAGATGGCTAAACCTTTGCAGAATCAACTCTCAGTGCAGACCACTGAAGAAAACACCTTAAGTGAAATGGAAGAAGTCCTCAATGAACAACATAAGTAAATATATAGAAAAGACAGAAAGAAAGATGCAGAAGAAGCTTTAAAGAAATTATGAACATTGAGCAGACTATTAAAAAAATCAAGGTTTCTGAGGGAAAGGAGAACAGAACTGATCTCATGCTGTTATACCAGGAGACACCTAATCAAGCAAAGCTTCATGGCTCATATACAATATGGCTCCAGTAGGACCATTGTCAAATATTGTCAACCCAAAAAGTAAAAAGATTCTGAAATAAGAAAGAGTAGAAAGAAGAAAAATTTCCTCTTTCTTTAAAAAAAAAAAGTGACAACAGAAACAGCACAAAAATGATAAATCAGAATGTATTATGCTGTATAGAAGTGAAGCTGCATCACCTAAACCTTCTGAAGAATGACTTTCAGACAAAATTGGGTATTAGCACTGTTCTTCTTCCAGAAGAGGGTTTTCACCACTGGAGGTCACTGTGAACTGTAGTTACTCTTTATCAGCCTCTCAAAAGAAAAGAAAAAAAAAAACAAAACCACTGCAGGCAAGTTACCTAGGATGCAGGACCTGAGGTGAGACAGAAATATCACTTGTCGAGTATTTGAAAAACACCCATAGCAAATTGGTGAGGACTTGTCTTTGCTGGAGACAAACTTAATCTTGTTTCAACTCATTCCAAGCAGAGCAACCGGCAGACTGCTGAGAGTTTAGGCATGTGCCGGCCTATACTCAAGAGGCTCATTTTGCATGTCAGCTTGCCTCTCTTACTGGTCTTGCAGACACTCTCCCTGAACACCGGTAAGCTAGCAACAGCTATGGTGATAGGGGCACAGTGGGAGACCTATTACTGCAACTCATGAAAATCCCAGGTTTTTTTAGAACACAACGGTAGGATTACCTGCATTAGGATTAGGATCTGTTAAAAAAAAAAGACAAAGGTTTGGCAACAGTTCCTAATAAAAAGAAAAGCCTCTAGGTTTGAAGGTTTATATACTATGTAATCCATAAATCACAGCTCATCTGAATGTATTTTCTTCTCTCATTTCATTGCATTCAGAGAACCATTACTGGGAACAATCTTTCAAACACTTTCCACCATATTCAATCAGATAGCAGTGCCTACATACTGTATTCATTGCTGATTTTAAACAGATACTCGGACAGTGGAGGGTTGTTTGTTTGAGTTCCTCTCTCCCATACTGTAGGAGTCTTACTGATAAGAATACCTGAAGGAACAGCCAATGCTCACAAAACAGAGGCGGTGGGCCATTTACAGGGGAATTAAGTATGAAGGCACTAGAAAAGAAAAAAGATAAATGAGCTCAGCTAATTCCCAATGTATAAAAAAAAACCAAAAACTAGCAGCTTCATAAACCAAAGAATTTACATTTCAAGTATACACATCTGAAACTCCCACTTGACTACAATTCTGACAATGAATCAGCGACAGCTGGGCAAGTTTTCTCTTAACCACACCATTTTATACACTGAAGTTATGTTTTTTGATATAGAAGGGGAACCAACCCAGTGCAGATTTCTGTATTTTCTGGTCAGTGAAATGTAGCAGACCAATTCTTGGCTTGTGTCAACCAGAATAACACCAAAGGAGTTTGGCCTCGTTTGACTCAAATTGAGAACTTCTGTAGAAGACACATAAGTGTCTGAAAAACTGAAAATAAACTGAAAAGGGACCAGCTTTTCTTCACTCCTCTGATTTATGTTTTACTTTTCTCTTTATTCTTATGCACTTTAACCTATTTCAAGGAATCAGCAACTGAAAACTATCGCACAATCCATCGTACAGCAAAATCCTAATGAAGACCAAACTCTGCAGAATGAAGATTGAAAAAATGCTCTGATGTGATTAAAGCATGACCCTTGTCAAGCACAGGCTAGCTACAAAAACAAGTTC
>WBMY01010055.1:3581-62340 GCA_013397315.1 Donacobius atricapilla | reverse complement strand
TTTTCAGAAAACATTTGTTTGGCATAAACTTCAGTGTTTCTTTTGACAAGTTAATTCGTATTCCAAATTCATGCTGATAAAAGTTGTTTGTAACACTACAGAATTGCATTTCTCTTTTTGACTTCCCTTGCATTGATGGGTCTTTATAAATTATTATGATTTCCAAGGTAAAAGACAAAATGCAGTTTCTAAAGTCAAATGTTATTGAAAGATAATGCTGAGGGGAGGNGCAGAGCAACCGGCAGACTGCTGAGAGTTTAGGCATGTGCCGGCCTATACTCAAGAGGCTCATTTTGCATGTCAGCTTGCCTCTCTTACTGGTCTTGCAGACACTCTCCCTGAACACCGGTAAGCTAGCAACAGCTATGGTGATAGGGGCACAGTGGGAGACCTATTACTGCAACTCATGAAAATCCCAGGTTTTTTTAGAACACAACGGTAGGATTACCTGCATTAGGATTAGGATTAGGATCTGTTAAAAAAAAAAGACAAAGGTTTGGCAACAGTTCCTAATAAAAAGAAAAGCCTCTAGGTTTGAAGGTTTATATACTATGTAATCCATAAATCACAGCTCATCTGAATGTATTTTCTTCTCTCATTTCATTGCATTCAGAGAGCCATTACTGGGAACAATCTTTCAAACACTTTCCACCATATTCAATCAGATAGCAGTGCCTACATACTGTATTCATTGCTGATTTTAAACAGATACTCGGACAGTGGAGGGTTGTTTGTTTGAGTTCCTCTCTCCCATACTGTAGGAGTCTTACTGATAAGAATACCTGAAGGAACAGCCAATGCTCACAAAACAGAGGCGGTGGGCCACTTACAGGGGAATTAAGTATGAAGGCACTAGAAAAGAAAAAAGATAAATGAGCTCAGCTAATTCCCAATGTATAAAAAAAAACCAAAAACTAGCAGCTTCATAAACCAAAGAATTTACATTTCAAGTATACACATCTGAAACTCCCACTTGACTACAATTCTGACAACGAATCAGCGACAGCTGGGCAAGTTTTCTCTTAACCACACCATTTTATACACTGAAGTTATGTTTTTTGATATAGAAGGGGAACCAACCCAGTGCAGATTTCTGTATTTTCTGGTCAGTGAAATGTAGCAGACCAATTCTTGGCTTGTGTCAACCAGAATAACACCAAAGGAGTTTGGCCTCGTTTGACTCAAATTGAGAACTTCTGTAGAAGACACATAAGTGTCTGAAAAACTGAAAATAAACTGAAAAGGGACCAGCTTTTCTTCACTCCTCTGATTTATGTTTTACTTTTCTCTTTATTCTTATGCACTTTAACCTATTTCAAGGAATCAGCAACTGAAAACTATCGCACAATCCATCGTACAGCAAAATCCTAATGAAGACCAAACTCTGCAGAATGAAGATTGAAAAAATGCTCTGATGTGATTAAAGCATGACCCTTGTCAAGCACAGGCTAGCTACAAAAACAAGTTCACTGAACAGTAATGTTACTGCTTTGTTGTGTCATTCTCCTTTTGTTTACCTTTACACATAGAATATGAGCTCCTTGAAAATGCAACTTTCCACTGGATGTATGCGCAGACAACATCAATGTAAATGAATACATGATGCCCAGCAACCCTGATTTAACAAAGCATTTCAGCACATGCTTAACTTCAAGTATGTGAAGAGACTCACCATACATAATGTGTTGTCTGAGACCACTCACTTGGTGAGGCATCTCTGGCCATATTCTTTAGTATGTCATTTTGGCTTACTGGAAGGTAGAAATTCCCATCTTTCCACTGGAACAAACAGTACTTGTTTATTTGCAATTATAATTGACAAACAGAGAGCAGGACATTAAATGTCTTACACAGTTCAGAAAGCTATGCTTTCATTTCAGATAGTTCTTTCTAATACTGAAGGAATCTTTTGAGCTACATGGAGTACCACAAAGACTAAACAAAGCATGCTTTTAAAAGCTGAGGAAAAAAATAAACCAGGACAGACATTGNTATTTTTAAGAGTCTAATTTTTTCTTTGGTGTCTGCTGAACATTTTGGAAAATTCATAGCTCCAGACACCGTATACATTCCAGATGCAGGATGATCCTGGGAAATATAGGAGGATTGGCAGACATGAAATAGAATTTAAATCATTATTGCCAACCCATATTCCTTCAATTATGCATTCCTCTGATTTTGGAACTCAGAGATAGCTAAGAAGCCAATATTCTCTACTGCAGTCACATGATGCTGAAATGGAGATGACTGAAGAACTCCTGGGAGGAAAAAGTGTCTCCCAAATACTTGGCAAATGCTAGAACACAAAGGCTTTCATACAATATATCTCAGAGAATACAGTTCCAGATACAAGAAACAGGTGTGATAACCAAGACATTTCTTTCATTGCAAGGGGCAGTAGCAGCATGACTCAGGCCCCAGTCTGGAAGTCAGAAAGTCTGACTTTCAGCCCTGCTTCTGTAACAGATCTGTTGGGTGACCTTGGATACTTATTTCCATCCTCCTAAGCCCCTGCTTCTCCACTCAGTTTCATAATTGCCTGTCTACTTAGACTGTCGTGTCCCTGATGTGACAACTGTCACTCACAGTGTCCATAAATAATCTCGGATACATTTAAACTTTGTGTTGTCTGGGGATATAAGGAACAAACTCTCATCCTGAGCTGGCTCCTGAAATATCTAGCCATCCATGAAATTACTGCTAACAAAGCAGGGGGACCTTGTAAAGCACAGTGTGAGCCAGGAATAGTGCATTGCACAAGCTTTCTTTACAAGTCCCATGCCAGCCCTCAAAGATTTTGAATCAATCTGTTGGCAATCAGTGGCAGCTAGAATTCCAAGCTGAAGATTTTCATGTCTATTCTCTGGAGTAATTGTCGGATAAAAAAATCATAGTGCGATTTTTATGCAGCATTAAGTGCACAAGATGTTCTCCTTAAGTAAGAAAAGTGCTTTAAATACCGTGTTTAACAAGCCTAATATCTAACAATGACAGGAGAGGCAGTAGTTGCATGTGGAATTAGTAAAAGGAAGAGAAAATGCTTTCAAAAACCTGCCCAATTTAATAATTATAAATAATAATCTATCCAATTTTGGAAAAATTCATGCCTTTCCACGTTTTTCTATTTTAACAGATAGTTTTTTATTATAAAACTAAAAATGAAGTGCACACACAAAGGAGATTAAAGATACAGATCTTGTATGTAATGCTGGAAAGATACGTTTTAGGGACTACAATATTGTCTTGAAAAAGGACAGCTTCATTGATTAGAAGTGACTAAAATAGAAAACTAAATAAATCATTTTAGCTAATTTGTCCTATTCATTTGTCCTAATCTTCTGCATTTTGTTCATTTTTCCATTTTACTAATGCTATATGAAGTTATGTTTAGACCCCCAAGCTCTTTTAAAGCTCTCACCATCAAGTTACATTTCTGCACTGTACATTTCTATTCTTATAGAATAAGCTTCTTACAAACCATTATAAAACCCTGCCAAGATATGAGTTGGAAGAAATACATAGGGTAGGTATAAATAGGATGTCTCTATTATGGTCTAAAACATGCAGGACCAAGAGGCTTTAGGCACTTGCTCCAGATCTAGAATTACCAAACATGGGTCTACTATGAGCTTCAGAAAGACAGCAGAACATGTTTGATTTGATACAGCAATAATTCCTTCAGTGAACATGTCCTTTAAAATGTAGTCATGATAATAAGGGCTATGGGAGCATCAAAGGTCAAGAGAAAATAACCCCAGACCTTGTTATCTCCCTGCAAAATATGTAAGTTTAAAGGCTGAGATTTTTCTCTATCATCTTCAACTACAGTTATTATTTAAGATATGCAGTAAACTAGACAGAGTCATGACTGGTAGGGTCATAGCTGAAATTAAACCTATCTGCCCACATACCTGGTCTATCACTGTTTAGTGCAGGCATGGTGTTAGGGAGATCTTGTGTACCTTTATGTCTGCTTAGTTAGCCTTGAAGTCAGGGAACTATGGAAAAATACTCTTTTTTATTGTCAATAACAAATTAATTTACATGTATTATATCCCATTCATTTTCTTTAGCCTCATTTTAGTTTCTCTGAAGAATTTGATTTGTAAATGTCAAATAAACACTTAAAAGTACCTGCCTACATAGTACTTGAAAAAAATCCTCCCTTACATACTATACAATGCATGTCTAACTTATGTTTTCAATATAAGCAATTAAGCAATTTCTTTAACTCGGGAAAGTTAAAAAAACATTTTCAGCAAACACAGAAGGACCAAACACCAGGAATTATATCAGCTTGTCCATATAAGGGGGAAAATGAAGATACTAAACCCCTTTAAATGCTCCTTACAGATTTCCGTTCAAGGTAACAGAAATGTGACCTCTCCCATGCAAGGGTCCTTGTTTGGAATTCTCATGCTACACTCAGTGCTGGAATGTCACTTTTACTGCACCGTGACTTCTGCTAAATGTGTCCACAAGATATTGCACAAGGATGCCAGAAGAGAAAGGTCACAGGGACAGGCTGAATGTCTCTCCCCGGACCTTCGTGTAGATTACAAATTAGTTGGGTAGGTAATCTGTAACAAGATATGTCTGAAGGATCATGGCCAAAAGAATTAATTCTTTGCTAAACTGTGCACCCAGGGTAAAAAAGTTTTTAAGGGAAGATAGACAAGAAGCCACATCTTTTACATAGAAAAATATATATGCCTTTGCTATACTGAAACCAATCTGATTTTCAGATGTTTTAAGAGTCCCATATTCCAAAGGTTACAATAAGCCTCTTACCACAGTATTCATAAGATATAAATAAAAACCAAGGAGAACTAACAGGGTGAGGAAGAAGTAAATTGTATGTAAACGAACACCAGAAAAATAAAGAAGATATCTAGAAGATGCCATAGATTTTTGAAATTTTAGATCCTGGACCAAATGGTGTGCAGGAGCTTTGCGAAGTAATCAGCACCCATGAAATGGCTGGGACCCAGCAGGCTGAGGGTTCCAAGGCATGCCTCCCCTCAGATCTCAGCATATAGCCACATAAAGAGGACACTAGACAGAGAGTCAGCAATTTCATTTCCATATTGCAGATGTCTCAGCACAGATGTCACTGACTGAGAGCGTGACCTCAGCATAGTCTTCATCCACGTCTGTACCGGTTTCCCATTTCACTTCTCCCTTATCCATTCAGACAATGAATTCTGTGGGGTGGATCTGACCTGTAGCAAGCCTCACAATCCCAGTTAGGGACTCTGCTTGCTCATAATAACACACGTAATTATTACCAAAGGCCCTTTACAACCTGCTGATCAAACACAGATTCACCAACAGTCCAGTTACCTCCCATGGGCAGCAGTGCTCTGCTCCAGTATCACACACAGAAACAAAATGGATTTACTGCTAGTTACTTTTTATAACTCTAAACCTTCTTTCTCAATTAGCACTTCTTTAGGGAAGGAGCATCATGACCAAAGGGTAGCCCTGTTCCTCTGTACTCTCTTAGGAAGAAGCCAAAGTCATATTTTCACCAGAACCACAGAAAAATGAGCAAGACCCACAAAGCTCTTTTGATCCAAGATTTTGATCTGTTTTTCCTCAGTTTGGGAGTTCAAGAAAGAACCATTCTCAAAATATGAATGCTGGTGAAGATCACCAGCCTTTCTCATCACAGCAGTCCAAAACTTCACAGGTCTGAGAGCCAGGGGACACATACCAGCATGCACAGGGACAAGGGAGCTCTAGGAACTGTTTTCTTGCAATTGACAACAATGCCTCTCTAGAAAGGAAGAGGGAAGAGTGAGTCTGGAATGGACATGCCATGGGGTCCTGAGATGACACAACAGTCTTGGTTTCAGGCAGCTGTTGGCTCATTTCCTCCCAAAGCTAAGGATTCCAATTATCCAGGAGTCCCTGCATGAGCAAAGCCCTACTTCCAGTTCCTGGAAAGGACACTTGCCCTGCCCTTGGAATACTTGTGAGTCCATGCCACCTTTCTATGCATGAGGACTTAGGAGACAGCCTGGGTAACTTGCACTTCATGAAGGACTTTTTAACTCAAAAGAATAAATGTAACATATGCAGAGCAATTTAAAAAAAGAGGCGGAAAAAATCTGACAGATATTATCGCTGTGAATTTCAAAAGTGGGTTCATGATGTGGAACAAAACTGGTAAAGAGCTCTAACTAATGCCAAATTCAGGGAAAAAATACTTTAGTGCTGATCAGGACTAGCAAATAAGTTCTGGTAGTTTTAATACAGGGTATTTTTAAATCTGTCTTCTTCACAGTGCAATTGACACAATTCTCTTGCTACCAAATACAATGAATTATGCTGTCCTTAAGTCTTAAAAAATGGAAAATAAATTTTATTTATTTATTTATTTATTTAATAAGATTTATTTATTTATTTGACCATAGCAAAACAGTAGAAGTGCAATACAAATGGAAGGAAATTAACAAGAAGGACACTGGAACTAAATTAATTTCTTTTCAGTTCAAATTACTATTCATTAAAGAGAAAATGCAAAATCTTAATAAGTTTGGCATAAAGAAAAGAGTGAATCCCTTTAAAGCTCAGGTGCAAGTGCAGGAACAGTTTCAGACAAAATGCAAACTACCAAAACCAGATTTTTTTTTTTTAATTTGCCAGGTGATTTCTTTGTGAATCTTATTAATCTTGAGTGCTGATATGTGTAGCAATATTTCAATTATTCTCCTTATCACTATCCTGTGAGGTCCTTACACTATGTGTGAAAAATTCTGCTATAAATTCACACAATAGATCATGATATCACTATTTTGTCTAACACTAGAAGAATATACTTGCAAATATTATTCTGGGTATAAGTAAGGTTGCAGACTTTTCAGACCTCAAATCTTTGTCATGAAAACACTTATGGCATTCTGCAAGTGGGTGTCTTCAAAGAAAGAATGAAAAATGTCATTTGTAGCAAACTAATCAAAATCCTAAGCATTTTGGCAATCTACATCCTTGGAGATACTTTAGAAAAAAGTGTCTTCCTTTTTGCATTTCTAAATTCATCTATTTCTTTTGTTTTAGTAGTGTTTCCTGTTAGGAATTATAAAAACCCTCAAGCTACCACATGATGGGTCATCTCTGCATTACTTTCTGGGAAACCATAGCAAACATGCATATTATCTTTGCAACGTGATGTAATAACAAGTGATGTTAATTCCTCTAATTCTCTACATTCACTTGACAACAACAGGAATATAAGGGGCTTACTAGGGATCCCTGAGTCCCACAGCAGGGAGGTCTGGCAGCCTTGCTCCCACCATGGCCACTGGCCGTAACCTTGAGGCACTCCCTTGTACTGCACCCAGTAGAGGTCACTAGAGGATGTTTTAATGGCAAGACAAAGCCTTCCGACTGCAAGGGAAGAGATGCACCTTCCTGAAAAGCACATCGTCTGCCTAGGATTTACTGCCGGGCAGACCTAGATACTGCCAGTACGAAAGAGAGAAACAAATGCCGCTCCAGGAAAAAACAAATAGGTTTAACTGGCTACATCCGAACACAAGCAGCATTCATCCAATTAAACTATACTGAGACTGAGAGGTGAAATGTATCTAATTTATTAAAAGTATATCTACTACCTGTGCATTTCCAGGTGCAGGGATCCCTTTCTTTCTTCCACAGCTTAACACAGTCCACAAGGTATGCCAGAGATATGAAGCCAAAAGGCAGAAATTATCTACAATCCAGGCAGCATTTCTTTGCAGGATTAGATCCATCCCTTTAATTTTAACCATCTGATTAACTTGGTTCTCCTGCTCTAGCAGATGCAATTTGGCAGGCACCCTCAAAACCCTCCTCAGCTCAGTAAGTACCACCTAGCTAGACAAGGCTCAGACACGCCGCAGGATCCCATCTCACACTTCAACGCATTCCCTGAACCTATAAGGAAATGAAGTGATGGATCACTGACAAGTATGAAACAGGTGCAGGAATCTACGCAGGATGTGTATTGCGTGCACTTGAAGGCAATTACTCTGACATTCCAGAACTTCTCCAAAGAAAGCAAACTGTTAGCATAATCCATTTGCAATTAACATTTCAGACAATTGATAATCTTTTTTTTTTCCCCCCCTTTTAATACGCAACAAATGGGGGGAAAAAATGCAAGGCAATAACCAAACGTGTCACAGTGCATGTGCATAGAAAGGTCAGTTCAAAATGCCATAGTTTTACTGCCTTCAGTCCCTTCTGTTCCTACGCTTGCAATGTATCTCCATTGCTCCTATATCCAAACCAACACCATGCAGAAAGGGAGTCCTAGCTGTCTGCCCTTTCATATCCAGCATCTGCTCACCTGCCTACCATCAACTCCTTGATCCAAAGGATGGAAGGTGCCAAATTTTTTCAGTGACATGGATGTGAAACACTCAATATTATCATAAAAGTATCTTCTTTCCCCTAAAATTCCCAGAAGCAGATAGACTGCTTTAGTTGAATTTTCCCAAGCAATTCAACGTGATGAAAATGCTGCATGGAAAATATTTCCTTAAGCAAACAAAACCTGGGAAATTTATAAACAACTAAAAACAAGGTATTAAAACTGGAAATGGTAAGTAACTTGAACAAAAAAAAAAAAAAAATCCTACTACCAGCTCCATTGTAAGCCCAGAGAGATTTATTTCTAGAGATCAAAAAATGAAAATGTGAGAAACAAAGCATGTTGTGGCTCATTATCTAATAAATAAGGATATATGTAAGGATTGTGTTGAACCATTACAAAAAATATCAGGTCTATATTTATGGAAGAAATGCTTATACATAAGGATTATATACCTCCCATGCAACAGCTGCCCATAATTACAGTGCACTAAGAGTCATTGAAGATGCAAGAAGAAATAATGTCATTTCTTCTCTGCTTGGGTATTTACCTGATCAGAGGTAAATAAGCAAAGAATATGAACACTAGAAATCTCACGTGCTAAAAATTCACAAATCAACTTACAAATATCATTACATCATTTGGAAAAACAAGTCATGATTAAAAAATTTTAATGACTGTTGTCCTTTCCTTAGTCAGCTTTTGAATTCTGTGACTCCAGAGGTCTTTCAAGACACCTTTGAGTTTGTACATAGGTGTTATGTTGGGAAGGGTCAGTGTAGTGATGGGGTTTTTTTCAGTCAGGAAATGTTGATATTCCCTTCTTTCTTTTTAAGAAAGACAGGAAAATATTCTCACAAGCATGGGACCTGGGAGCATTAGGTAAAACGAAGCTACCTGAAGTCACAGAATCACACACACATTGCTCCATGACAAGAGAGTGCCATGAACTTGGGATGTGAAGAGGGCTCCACAAAAAGGATATTCTGCAAAGCTGCGCCAGGCTGCTTGGCAGCATGGTATCTCATAACAGCATTCCAAGCAAGCTGAAAAGGCACTTGGTAAAACAAAACGGACCCAAACTTGGCTGAATTCCACTTCCAATTTCCTGACCATACCAAGGCAAGCTTTAGACATGGTGCTTCAATTTCAAGGCTAATGAAAGCCTTGAGGGGTTTGATCTCTTCTTCATTAGTTAATAAGTTTTACTCCAAATGTACTGAGTCCCTTACAGGGTTTTGTTAAAAAGCCATTCTTGACTAAAACTCTAAAACCAGAAATAGGCTAATGTCATAATATATAGCTCAGTATCTTGAACAGTGCTATATATCAGAGGAGAGTTATTTGGAGTTAATTTTGTGACAGTTATGTGCTGTTATTTTTTTCTCTGTACAAAATATTGCCATGACTCTGGCCTCCCCTAGAAAAAGGAACTTGTAAAAGTATTATTACTACCACAGTCATTTCTAGCACAGAACATGCAAGGAAAGTAACTGCTAGATAAATGGTGGTGGTGGTGGTGGTGGTGGTGGTGGAGGTGAAAGAAGGCTCAAAGGAAACAGGGAATTAGAGGACAATTGGCCATCCCCAGGCCTAGATTAACGGAACACCAAATACTGAGGGTATGCAATAGCTCTAGCTGAACTAAATATTTATAAATTAGTCCTTAAACTGTTTTCAGAATATCAGCAAAATTATCAGCTTTGCATGAAAAATGCTGTAAAATTATCTTCTTCAGGGTCAGTGACTTGTGTTTAAACTCCAGCTCTACGGTTCACATGAGTACAACTTGGTTGTTTCATATCAGTGATGTTCAGAACTACAGAAGCTCCCAGGCTCCTCTTTACCCAGTTAACCCGCCCACACTGGATAATAATTTCATGACCACTTTTTGCAGATAACAATTCAAGATCAAACAATTTGAATTGCATTCTGACACCAAATATTACCCAAGAGCCAGAGGGAAGACACAGCAGATGTGATGAGCAACAGCGCACAGTTTTGGCTGGGCCATCAAAAGCAGTCCAGGTGTAAAACACGGAGTTCTCAGGGATCTAAAGCAGCTGGGTCAATTGCGTGGCAGTTTCATAATCAATTTACATTTGCATAAGCTGGGGCTGTTGTCAAAAGGAATTATTTCACCTTCTCACACCTGCTTGTTCCTACTCTGCACCATTCCCTCCCTCCCTCGAACCAGCACCTTCAGATATCTCTGTGTGTCTATTCAGTTCAGTGGGTCAGGACAGGTCTGGATTTTTAGCCTCCTTTTAATTTCATATTGGTTCTCACAAATGAAAACAAAATGTCTCTTACTTGCTAACGTATAACCAGATGCAAAATTTCACGTTCACTGAAGACATGTGGAACCTAGCCAAGATACAAAGATACATGTGCTGCCGACAGTAGAGATGGGGGACAAGAGGGCGTTCTGAACAAAGCACAGGTAAAACACGTAAGGAGCAGTTTCGTCACGAGCTGTTTTGCCATCCCGTCCAAGAGGGAAGTGGTCCATGGAGAGCTGGAGTGGCAAAGGGTGCCATCTAGGGGGCACCGACGGCACAACCTTTCGACGGCAACAACCACTCGTCATTGATGGTCAACGATCGAGGCGTTTGCTTTCCACAGAAGTCCTTTAACAGCTATGGAATTACTATTATTATTATCATTATTATTATTATTATTGTTACTACTACTAATACTACTACATTGTGTTTAGGATTGGGGGTTTTTTTACAAAAATATACTGTACCAAAAGACAAAAATTTTGTTTGTTTCTTTTATTTAAAAAAAAAAAAAAATCTAGAGAAATAGTTGTTTTGAGGAAGTGGATGGTTTCCTTCTTTAATTATAATTAGGTAGTTTGAGACAGAATTATTTTCTCCTGCAAGTACTGTTGATCACTAACCTCCATTTGGCCTCTTGAGCGCCAACACACCCCCATTTAAGTGAATGGGTGTTTCATCATTGTTTTGACCTTCAGTTGCAGAAATTACATACACAAGTACATGCACCTGGGCAAGTTTTACTATATTTCTGCCAACATACATTTTTTTCCTTGCTTTCCTTATCAATACAATAAAACTGCTCATCAGGCCAGCAGACCACGCCAAGAGCTTTTAAGGGAATGTCTTAAGGTTTTCCTTTTATCAATATTAACAGACAGTTAGGGCCCAATTTTTTATCACATTGAGAAATTCCTTAAAAAAAAAAAAAGGCTGTGTGACAGTGGTTTTAAAAGCTTAGGAGAAATATAACTAATGTTTATGTATCTGGAAGGTTCACTCTGGTGAGGTATATTACCAGAGTTCAGTTAGATTGTCGTTCACCTTTGAAGTCTTGCTCCCAGGAGACTGATGAGCTAAAATGGGAATACAGAGCTATTTCTCCAGCCTGCAGCTAGCCACCAGCTGTTCATCTTCTAAATGTATTCCTTTCTCCTCTACTGCAGCACCAAAATCTCCTACCCTTTCTTACAGCCCTCTTAAGAAAGGGCCAACCGTCAGACTAAAGAAGCAAACATCAAAGCAATGAATCAAGAGACTCTGCAGCACAAACTGGCAAAAAATCCAACCACCTTCAGTTACTATCTGCAACTCAGCATCAAGCTAAAATACATTAACGCAGGCAAAGCAGCTCTTAGTCCTTTTGCTGATCTTTAGGATTGCAGGAAGAGCTCATGGCAGAAACAGCAGTTTTTGCTGTCTCACTCATGCAACTTGTTATTTTCACACTGGAAATATACTCTCTTAAAAGAGCCAATAACATCTTCCAAACCCCAACCACCTAATTGTGGGGGGTTTTTTAGTTCTCATTTTCACTGTAACTCTAAATGAAACTCACTAAAATAAACACATCCTAATTATATGAGATATGATTTGTTTGTTTCAATATAAAGATCTCTTTCTATGTCTCCAAAGTAAAAATTGTAGTACTTTACTGAAGACTGGAATAATTTTGAACTACTCAACAGATTAAGGAGTTTCAAAAATTCAACTTCTTGATTTAAAAATACAAGTGGAAACATCATGAAATGTACTTTCCACCAATGCTCCAGGGTATCATCTGAACACATAAATATTCAGAATACTTGAAAAACTGCTCTGCCATATCAGCACAACCAGCATACATACAGCCACAGTACAAATTTTTCAAGTCTTTTCACAAACTGATATGTAAAATTAATCTCTCATTCTCCTACTGCAAGTGGATTTTCTCAGTTCTTATCAAAATGATGCATCAGTAAAAATTACTGCTTCCTTTGGATTCTTGCATAGAAAAAAAACATAATACAAGGAAATGTACTGTTATTTCTAAACATATTTTGGCTGATCACAGGGTCATTTTCCTACCAGAGACCCCATGCCATGATGCCCAACACCATTCTTACTGGAGACTGGTGTAGAACAGAGCTACACTGACAACAGACAGCCCTGCAAGTGTGGCACACAGCATGTAACCATGCTGTGCTCGCCAGGGAGTGGGGAACAAAGCACAAAGCTGCCTCAGTTCCTCTGGGGAATCCGCTCTTTCTGTGGAATTCATTCAGTCTCCACTAACTCCAGAGCTGATAAACAGGACAAATGCTTTCAAAACATGAATCCAACAAAATCCATGTTTACCTTCTGATTTTGAAGAGTGGTAGAACCACACGACCCTTTTACAATTTCTGAATATTAAGTTCAGTAGCAATTAAACCTCAGAAGACCAACACTTGCTTCCATGAACACAAAAGATTAAAAGGTGCTGACCAGTCTGTAAGAACATAAAGATCACAGTTGCCTGTCCCAAATACTGTTAGGCCCACAGAAGGATTTTGCCAAAGGATAAGCACAGGATGGAGCAACAGTGTGGCACTAACTCCAGACCTGGCAGAGGCAAGATCTGGTTAGCACATACTAGGTAATTCACCCAGACAAAAATTCCCAGTGTGGCTAAGTGTGTAAAGAAGTAACTGTTTGTATGTATATCACCAGTCAAAGATCGCCCCAAGTTATGGGACAGATGGCATCTGCCGCCACTAAAGCCCTCCCCCAAATAGTTAAGCCACTGTGACAAGAACTTGATGTAACATAACGATGTTGCTATTGTCCAAGTGTTATCTCAGACTCAGGACAAGGTTGACAAAGCCTGGGGAGAAGAATGTATCACTGAAAATGGACACAAAGAATGCAGAATTTATGGGCCACAAGGAAAGCCAACTCAGCAACTGGGCTGAAATCAGCTCCGACTGGGTAAAAATTAATTCCAGCAGGGGGAGATTGAAACCACCCACAACTCAAGAAACCCACCGACCCAAAAGAAAATACTGAGCATGTGCCCTAATTGGTATTAAAAGTAAGGCAATCATTTAACCAATAGAATAAGAGAACTGGGTAGCCAGTGAACATTAATTCCTTTCTCTGCTAAGCTATATAAATAGTAGAAAGTTTTAAATGACCTCAGGACCTCCACCACTGAGAAGCCATGGGTGAAAAAGGCCAGTGGGATGTCATTTGATCCACGGGAGGGGACTAGCTTCTACTCCATCTCTCTCCCTCTCCTCTTCTCCATTTCTATCTCTCCACCTCAAATTCATTATTAAATAAAACCCATATTACTGACTTTGGCATATGTTCTCATTTGCACCTTAATTTGTGCAGAGGCATCTCTCAATAATCAGATCTTAACACAGTCTCTCACAGCTGCAATACATTTTCACACATGACAATGAAAACTTCAAGTCTTCTGAGAAATATACAAGCTCCTTAACTAGCCGAAAAAAGAAAGAGGCAGTGCTTCTGGGAAAACAAAACTAGTTAGTTAGTTAGTTACCTTTTTATCTTCTGTTCCAGGATCTGATTCACTGAATTTTTCTTCCTGAAAGCTTCTAGTCATCTTCATTTTGTCCACACTCTGGAAAAAGGTTGTTTTTTCTAGTCTGCTTGTGCTGAATCGTGTATTTATCTCTTCCAGCCTGTTAATCTTAAGTAGCTTCATACTATGTCCAGTTAATTTACTGTCTGTTCTCCTCTCCACCTTAGATTCATAAACCAGTGAACACTCGTAACTTCTGATTTCTCCTCTTTCTTGGCTGTACAAAAGAAAGACAAATAAGATGTCAGTGTAATTCACGCATTTTGGCTTAGAAAATTACCATGTTGCAACACTTTATATTTCAACGCTCTCTCCTCATACTTGCTGAATCAATACACAGAGCATACAACACTGCCTGTTCGCAGAGACCGTTCTACACTCAACACCAGATAATTCAAGACTACAAGACCAATATAATTTAATTTGTTCACCAAAACTATGTAGCTCAACGAAATCAACACCTACTGCTGTTACGTCAGACCTTGGTTATGGAGCACTTCTCACGTTTTAGCCACCTCAGTGGTTCCCTGCTGCTGGACATGTTCTTCTTTCTGTTGCGGTTCCAGCAAGATGATATGCAAGGACCCTGCTATTAAGTCCAGAGAGATTTTAAATACTAAACAAAGTAGTACAGGCATGAACACAGTCCTTTGCTCTCTCATTCCACTATCCTGTACCACAAAAATAGGTAGTTGCCAAAATGGTAGCAATTTCTGGCCCTCTGTTGAAGGCAGCAGAAGAGCACAGTCTTCAGCTGGGTTCTTCTCCACTGCAGTCCCTTGTGATGTACCTGGCATGTACAGGATGTAGGATCATCAAGGCTTGTCTAATGGTATGATTGATTGGAAGGCCGCTGCAAGTCAAGCCTTCTCTGTAGAAGGTTTTTATTGCACATCAAGGTCGTGGGTTTCCACCTCAAGTAATCACTCGGCTACACTTGGAATATATGTCCTTCTGAACAACTAATTTTTTTAGAAGAGTAAGAGAAACTACTCTAAAATTTCACTTAGCCTCTCTTTCTACATCCAGGAAACAGAGGACCAAAACATTTCTATTGCTGTTATTGCAACCCTTCCTTCACTGCACTGGAAATATACCCAGCTACAAAAGAACAGTGCTAATGCCTTAGCTGTAGAAAGCCGAATCTGTTAAGTCTCATTACACAGCTTATAGCTTTCAATTTAACTTGTATAAATAACATAAATTATATGATGTAATTAAAAACTTATATACAAGCTTACAGTCACTGGCAGCACAGAGAAACAGCTTTCAGTGTACAACCAAAGACCCAATTAAATTAGTTATTTTTACCCAAACGCCTTCCAACAGAAAATGTTCCTCAGTGTTTTGACCCTACCTCTGTGCACGTGCAGCAGATTAAATGTGTACCCACACCAAGTAACTGCTCTGCCCACAGTTAGCCCTCCAAGCTTTCCAGATGTGAAAGATGCCACATGCTATCCCATGTGACACAGGAGATCGTTGGATAGGTGGTGACATTTAAAGATGATGGACAGCAAAGAACCATGTAAGCTTGTGGGTTTAAAATGAGCTTTCCAGAGAGATTCCTGCTACCATGTTGTTGTAGATTGTGCTGTTAATCTGGGAGATGCAGGCACACCATCATGGGCATTCATCATCTGAAGAAGTCAAGCATCCAGTATTTAAAAATGTCCAGTCTGCTGCTTCTAGCATCTCTCACCAGCTTTCACAGCTCTGACATCCTTCCCTCTCCATCACCATCAGTTGAAAAAACACTTTATGAGATTTTCTTTCCCCATTTCTCAAAAGCAGGTTTGTGGATTTTCTTAAAGGCTCTGACAATTGCAGGTGAAATATCCAATGGCTCAGTCTGACCTTCGAGCCATTATTCCACAGATTGTTTGATCTATTCCAAAGGGATGACAAGATGTAATCGAAAACTGTCAGAAAAAAGACAGGAGATGTTTCCAGATGCCCTCCTGCTACCTCCATGTCTGCAGCTACTCAAATCCCACAGTGATTTAAAGTGACCTGGCTGTGAAGATCTCTTGGCCTGACAAGACTGCAACCAAGGAAAGCTGATTCAGGCTCTCCACAGCTCTTCAAAGTGCACATCATCCTCCATGCTTTGATCACCAAATGTGGACATCAATCTAATGAGAATGACATGTCCTAATTAAAGGACATGTTTCTTCAAGCTCACCAGTGAATCAGTTATCTGGGAAAAATATTAATGGGATGGCAAGCTCAAATGTCTTACTGGGTTCTGTTACCAAGCAGAGACTAGGATTGAGTCCAAACGTGATTGTCCTCTCCACCATTATTGTCTTAATACATCCCTGAAACAAAAAGCTGAACAAAAGAAAGTGAAATTTGTTCACAAGTGCCTCCTCTAAGGGCCCAGAGAAGAAATCTCACCCTGGTCATGTGCCACTGAGCAATGGGAAACTATGACCTTCACAAGTTGTGAAGCTCCATTTCCGCCAAAGGAAGATGAAAACCTTTACCCCAATCATTTACATTTCCCAGCTCTGGCCTGGGAGATACTTTGTTCTACTTTCTGGGTCATCTTCAGCAAGCCAATCACTCACTTCAAGCAAAATATCTTGCTTCCTGAACAACATCTCACTTACACACTCGGAGACCACACATGTCATAAAAGCACTGCTTAGCTGTAAGCACAGGCAGTGCATACCTATGGTCCTGCTCCTTTTTCTGCCCTATAGCAGGAAATCATTATATTTGCATTATAAAAATATAAACAATACAATCAATGTTTCTAAAACTGATCAGGAATAGAAATGGGCAGGCAAATAGGTATTAGCCAAAAAGTAGAACCCACAAACACCCCGTTTCACTTTCAACATCTGGGTTTAGATTGTAATCCCTTCAGTCAGAACTAGGTTTACATGATGGGCTGTAAAGCACTTTGCTTCAAACTCATTCCTTTGGTCTCCATCATCAGTTCAAATAAAAATTTTATTTCTGACTTGTTGACCACTTTCTACCAGCCATTTCCAAATTTTAAGCCTGGGGGTACTGTTAGCCAGTAGCCAGACTTGTTTACCTCCTACTACAGCTGACATTAGACTGACCTGAATTTTACAAGCTGGGAACTATTATGTCACGGTGTATAATTAAACCTAAACGTATACTTTAAGAAAGAAAACAAGATGTAATGTGGAAAGAATTACCAATGGGTCAAGTTCGGGTCGTAAATTAGGATGCGAATGGTACCACTTACCGTGCCCATCTCTGAAATACAACCTGCCCTGCATTCTGCATAATACAAGAGTTTGGTTTTGAATCTAATTTAGAGAAACAAACAAAAATAGTAATTTATTGATGGTTTTTCCGCAGAGAATGAGGTTTTCACACATTTCAATGAAAGACCCGGTGGAGCCCCAAGTCCAGAGGCCGTGGCGATGCTGCTCCCCACGGCGGCGCGGGGCAGGGAAGCCTGGCGGCAGGGGCGGGCGGCGCGCCCGGGCGGACTACAGCTCCCGAAGGGCTCCGGGCGGCCCCGCTTCCTGCCGCGGCCGCGGGAGCTCATGGAGCCGGCGGAGGGCGCCGAGGAGGAGCGGCTGGTGCAGTGCCCCGTGTGCCTGCGGGAGCTGCCGGGCGCCGACATCAACCCGCACCTGGACCGCNCATGGATGCGCGGCCGCGCACTGCGGCCACAGCCTGGCGCAGAAGCTGGAGGGGAAGCCCCTGGCCGAGCGGCTGCGGCCCGACACGCTGCGGGACTACGTGGGGCAGGAGCGGGTGCTGGGGGCGCAGACCCTGCTGCGGGCCCTGCTGGAGTCCCACGAAATCCCCTCCCTCATCCTCTGGGGGCCGCCGGGCTGCGGGAAGGTGAGTGCGGCGCCCCGCCAGCCCCCCTCGCAGCCTGCGGGGTCGGGCCGGCGCTGCTTCACGTGGCGCTTGAGGCCGGTGAGCCTGAAACCTGTTAATTTCGGACTCGCGCCTGCCTTCGCCCCTCTACCTTCTTGGTTTCTTTCGTAGTTTCCTTATTTTGGCTGATGTCCACTAGTTTTCCCGTAAGATTACAAAAAACACACCCTGCCTCATGAATCAAATAGAATTGGTCCACCCCCATCAGCCCTACTTCATGCAGTTTGCCCTTTGGTTACACAAGGCCTCTCTTGCTTTCCGGATGATTCGGATTTTGTAACTCCAAAATCCATACCTAAAACTTAAGCCATGGTTTAGTTAATGGCTAAGAACCTGAAAAACAACACAGAACCTGTAAATATGTCTAGGAAACAAGGTGAGATGCCAGCAGATTAATACAGCAGATTTGCAAGTGGTAGGTTTGCCTTAGCCTACATCGTGCCCCCAGAGAAGGCAGCTGTGGTGTGGAAGGGAGGTAGCCTTATGGCTAGGCACTCATCCACCTTCAAACACTTTTTGGTTGGTGGGTCTTTGCAGGATCTGACCACTGCATCTTGTTGTTCTGCCTCCTTTAGCATACCAGGGGCCATTGAGAATCCCAGAAGACCCTCTAGCACAGCAGTGAAGGGATTCACAGTTGTGAGGGAAGGACCAAAGGAATGCCTCAGGTGTGGTCAAGCGCTCTTTAAGATCTCGCCTTAATTTTGTCCTGTTATTCCACGTATTTCAGATTTGTGGTGTGGCAGGGCAAACAATAGTTTTCTCTCTTACTCTAATGTGTTCACAGCATTAAGTTTCACACATTATATATATATAATTTCGTGAGAGTATGTTTCAGAAATCTGGGATAGGGGAAGTAATTAATACTTAGCAGAGAAGTTAAGGACAGAGCAGCACTTTGCTCTTGTCAGCATACTTAATTGAAAATAAGATTGCTATGTATGGTGTTTGAATAATAATGCCAGTAACTAATGAGCAGGTGTTAGAATTCGATGAATACCATTAGCAATGAGGCAGCAGGTTGCTTAGGCTAGATAACATACACCTCAAAAGAACCAACTAGTGAATTTCAATAATTGCTACTTCCTTTAAAATAACAAAGAAATAGCAAAAAGCAAGAGCTCAGAATAGATGGGGTAAAGAAGGACTGTTTCTGAAAGTAATGAGTTTCAGAAAACTGATTAAAGAGGAGGTGGATTGACTGAAGTAAGTAAGATGGCCAGAGAGAAGTGGAATTCAGCTCTTTAATAAATGCTCCTTATGGAATGAGTAACGCATTCAGGGGCTTGCTTCTGTATTTTTTTTTTTGTGGTCTCCTGCCTTTATCTGTCAACAGTGTGTGCTTGCTCTTTCTGGAAGCCCCCTTTGCTCAGGAAGAAAAGCTGTAGAAGTACAGCCTTGCAAAGCAAAGGCTGTAGTACAGTCTCTGCAAACTGGCGCTGGCTTTAGTGGCCTTTGGGTTGTGATTTGATGAGTGCACCTGACTTTAACCATGGAAGTGCTTTTTCATGAGCTTGTGACAGCTCAGGAACAGTTGTGTTCTAGGTCTTTAGGAATCTTCTGTGGTACTGAAAGTGTTTTTGAGTAACATCTGATCTGTTTTATGCCCGTACCATTACAGTTTTTACTCTCCTTTCATATGACCCATTCTCCTCACCCATGTGCTTTAGGCAGAATTGTGTTTAGTAAGCTTGCTTTTTACAGAGTTTAAATTTTGTTGCTCTTCGCTTGCCTGACTTGAATCATTTCTGTGCCTTTTGATCCATCAAAGAACAGTTGCACAACCTATCTGTTACATTTTTACTCCCTAAGTACTTATACTATTGAGTAACTAACCTACTTTCTAGCTTATTCCTTCTCAGCAAAGAGTTTTGAGTCTATGTGCTTTCAACTGACTCCTGATGAAACATCCATTATTGGCTGAACCAGTCTGCAAAAAGTTGAATTTTTCCCCTTCACCCACATTTATCAATATTTCTAGGATGATGCTAGAGTATAGTTTTATCTCTGGCCTTCTTCGCCATAAATCATATTGTCTGTCTGAATTAAATAACTGAAAGTTCTATTCTTTTCTTGGATATGTCCTTATAAAATTCCTCTCCTAACAGATTTAACATGCAAGTGAAGTTGTCAGCCAAAGATGGAAAAGGAGATCTGTTCCTGCCTGCCTATCCTGCTCAATTACTATTTGAGTTGTATGCATATAATGTGTCTAAGAAAACTTTTCATGAGAAGGCAACTTAGTTCTTGAAAACTTGAAAGATCCTGCAGAAGAGAAGTATTCTCACTGTCTCAGGACATGGTTGGACTGATCAGCAAAAACTTCTTCCATTAAGTACCGTCCACTTCAGCAGGGACAATACTAAGAAATAACTGTGTGTTATGTAGTTTTGTATGTAACAAGGCCATATGCTAAGCTCTGCCCATCCAAGAGCTAAAATAGCAGCATAATTAGATATGTTGGTCTAAATTCAGAAGTGCTGTGTAAGATGGTCATACATTTCTTAAACCTCTTCAGGCTCTTGCTACCCATGGAATCTGGTTATTGCAGCCCATCTATGCCTTCTTCCATTTCTATAGCCAAATGCCATGGTAACTGATACTTTTGAAAAGGGTAGAGCAGGACTAAGTAAAAAAAAAACAAACAAAACTGAACATGGAATAAATCATCAGGGCCAAATTTCAAATCAGTTTATGTAATTTTTCCTTTATGAAAAATAGTAGTTCAACAGACCTTTTCTAAGCAGAAAGAAAATAATCTTGCCTGTTCAAGTGCTATAAATGCAATATTTCTTACTGTAGGTTAAGAGTATTTTTGGAGAATTTTTATCATGAGAACAATAAAGCTAGGTACTGGAGTAAAAATATGTGTGCTATGTAACTTCTCTGCCCAACTCAATTTTGGCCTTAGCTGCACTTGAATATTCAAGGAAACACCCTTAAAACTGAAAAGACAGAATTGGGGTATTTCCGTTCTGATCCCCTTTTCTTTTGAGTTTCCGTCTGTACTAAGTCCTCTTACTTTAAGGGAATATGATCTTTGTACCTTGAATCTGTCATCCTAATTTCTTGGTAAGCCAAGGTGCTCTGGGTGAAAAGACTTTGACTTTTTGTTTGCCCTTCTATCACTCTGAGGTGTTGAACACAAGAGCCTATTTTCTTCTTTTAAGAAGCTGACCAGACTCAGGCCAGAAGAAACACTGCCTCAAAGAGATGCCGTGGTTATTAACTTAGGAACAGTTAGCTTGTTCATCCTGACCATGCAAATTTTTAAAGGCCTGTATGAATCTGAGTGTAATGTGAGTAAGCTGTGCTCTGATTTATGGCACCTTAATACAGGGATTTAGATTTTTGCATGTCTGCCATTGGGGCACCAATTTTAGTAAAGAGTTAGCGGGGGGACACAGTGTAACTTGAGCACCGAATAATTTTGCTGCCACAGATGAAGTTTAAGCCTTATAAACCTGAACATTCTGTATTTAAATACGGTAAATATTCCCTCTTACGTCTGCTGCTTAACAGGAAAAAAATAGGTAGCAAGTGGCATGAACCTGCTCCTTATAGAAGATAAGACAAAGAGCATTCATGCATGATTTTCTGAGGTTCACGTCTGCACTCTAGTAATAAAATAACACATGCAACATTGGTATGAGTGCAAAACATTAAAAACCCCAGCAAGTGGTCTTTGAAGTTTCTGTCACATTTGCTCTGACATTATATTTTATTTCCAGAACTCCCTTGTATTTCTTTTCTTTGTTTACATTCAATAAATGACACATTGAAACACAGACAGCAAGTCCAACACCTATTTTGGTGCCCACATATTTATCATCCCTTCCCTCCAGTGCTTCCTATTTTGCTAATTCAGGTGGTTACCTGATGGGTTGTTTGATTGCTTGAGTGTATCTCGTCTTCACTTATTCATACAGCTTGGGGCCTGATTTGAACCGGTTGAAGCAATGAGTTCTTTCGATTGATTAGCATGACATTTTAAACTGAAAATGCATCATGTCTTTTACAGTAGTGTAAGCTGAAAGTCCAGGACAGCTCTGAAAAAAGGGTTTGTCTTTGTAGTTGCCTGGGAGCAGTGTTGTAATGCAGTGTGCTTGGTTTTGCTTATGCCTATCTAAATTGGGAATAACTTGGAGTAGCTCTCTAGGAAGAGAACGCTGGTAGAGAAAATACGATTGTATCCATAGAACAGTTGGAATGTGAGTACACAAATCAGGATACAGCAAACGGAGATACAGCTCAGTTTCAATAAACATTATGCAATGACCTTGCATCTGTTTATGCTTGGTTGGGCTTGGATTCTGGAAGTGCTGTAAAGCGCATGCTGTGTCTCTTGTTCAGTGACACTTACTCCTCCAGTAGTATCTCAGTGGGCTATTTGGGGTTTGAGGAACCAAACAAGATGGGTAAGAATAGCATCTGCCCTTATATAAATGCCAACTGCTGCTACTTTTGATTGTGTTTATCTGCATAGACCATGTCCCCAGGCCATGTTCACCTGCTGTGCTGCCAATTTCCTTTAGACACGGCCTGGCTTATCTCCTGTGACGCAGTGTGGTACAGGGAACATCCACAGAGCTACATCCCAGAGAACTGCTGCCCTATGTGGCATCCAGGGATGCTGTTGGTGTCTCCCTTGAGGCAGTGAAACAGAGCATGGCCTTTCCTGATTGCTTGGCAACCACGGTATGACCCTGCTGCCAGCAAAGGGAAGGTTGAGCGTGAGGAGAGGCCATTGATGGCAACACCATGTAAACAAAGATTTGGAAATCCTGGCCAGAATAAAGGAAGAGCAAAAAATAGCCAGAAAGTCATGGTCAAACAGCAGCAAAGAAAATCAGAATGCTAGTTCAGCACTCTGATAACATAGCTTAGACCCTACAAGTCTGTAGGTGTAACTACTCCTGTTGTGTTTTGCACTAGGCTTATCAGTCTTTGTCATCCCTGCCACGAATATAATTTATACTGATTTGCTCTGGAACAAACCAGCAAAGTCACTTGTTGGGGAAGCCTACATGCCAACTAGATTATCCCTGCTCAGGAACAATCCATGCTGCGCTGCACTTGTGCCAGCCTGTGCCAGATTTGCTTTGGTCACCTAAATGTGGTGTGGCAGAGCCTACAGCCTTCCAGACTTTCTGGGAGAGCTGTGTATATTGGAAGGACCTTAGGTTTCACAGTATTCTTGATATGATCTAACCCTGTGTGCTAATCTCTTCCCAATTTTTTCCAATTCCGCTTTCTGAAGTGAGCTAGGCAGTACCACTCTTCATCCCTGTAAGAAGCTATGGTGAGCTAATGTGATGAGCATAGTTTAATGGACTGGTACAGGGATGCAAAAATCAAAAAGACCACCTTAGGACCACCTGAGCAGATAATGTAGTCACTGAACATCAGTATCAATACAACTGGCTTAACTTGTATGAGCTTTTTACTGTATTCTGCGACCCATGGATGTGAGGTAGCATTGACTAGTGGCAGTGCAGAGACAAAGGAAATAGTTCATACGTAAAGATTGTTACCCAGTCAAGGAAACTTGTGGGTATACAGAAAATTCTCATCTCCTAGTACAAACACCCAGCTTACTAAACAGCAAGTCTGATTGATTTTTCTGCTCTGACCATGGGAGGTGTATGGAGCCAAGCATGTTTCGACCATGGGTTGGTTTTGTTTCATCCATAACTTGTATCAGAAGCCTGGAAGAATGGGGAGCACTCTCAATTGCTGAGAGTGAGGTTGCTTGGGATTTTTCTTTTGTTTGGTTGCTGGTTGTTTGTAAATCTGAGAAGGTTTCAGCCTCTGGGAAAGGATATTCTCATTTGGGCTGACACAAAGCAATAGGTACTGGATGGTGACATTTCAGTAGTTAAGTCTTTGTCCTGTATGTAATGGGTCTGGAAATAAATGACCACGGGCTGAAGTTAAGTGTTATTCATTGGCGAATAATGGTTCAGAAGTCTCTTGGTGAATATGTTTCTGTTTCAGAACAGCTTTTTATGATGTCACTGCTTTAGCTTGTCTAAACAGGTAGGTCATTAAGGTCTCACAATATTCAGCATAAAAGTTGAGATAACAGGTATGAGTTTGAATAGTTTGGCATCATAGTAGAAGAGAACTGTGAATGGTTTCTGGAAGGGGCAAGGATGTTATACCGTGAGCTTTATAAGGTGTAATTTTTAGGTTAGCAAAGGTTAGTTTGCAAGATCACTGGATCGCTCCTTAATTTTTGGGAAACAATATTCCTGCTCCTGCCCATAAGGTAAAAAACATGACCTAAATAAGAAACACCTGTATTATAAAATAAGCACATTATCAACTCGCTTGGATTTCCTTTTTGTGTGTGTTATCAGGTTCTGATTCAGGGGTACTCACTCATAGTAAATTGCAACATCAGTGTCACTATTTTAATAGATTTTTTTTCCAGTGTAAGAATCAAACTTCAAAATTTATTTTAGATGATGAAGGATAATCAGCGTGTTTTCTTCTGCCTTATTCCATATCAGATTTCTAATTTTCTTCTTATCCCTTAAATATATTGCTCCCGAGGGAAACTAGGAGTCTAGCATATGAGTTACAGTTGTTCTGTGCTGGTGCCTTCATATTTAAGCTATTTTGCTTATGTGAATTCTCCACTAGGTTACGTGTTCCTTTTGGGTATAACCTGAAGTAACAAAGAGGGAGAAAACTATAGCTTGTTACTGACTTTTGCTTGAGATGGTAGGACAAAAAACAGCATAAAAACCTGAACTCGTGGGAAGTAAGTCTTTCAGAGGATCAGGGAAATTTTACATCTGTGTGACAGGCAGTTTGACTTGCGGAATGATTGATTGTGCAGAACAGAAGGTAGAGACTGTGAACATGCCTGTCCTTGTCAAGCATTGCATTTGAAAGGCAATGTATGTTATTCTTATTGCAACCTTTGGTGACCCACAAGTTGGCAGAGAGGGAGAGGTATCTGCTGGCTGAGGTCCGTACAGAAGATTTCAAGTAGACTCTTGGTCTAACAGTAACTTTCAAACAAAGCTCTTTGATTTTTTTTCTCCTGTATTAGCGGTAGAAATACGGATTCCTAAGCATGTGTTTAAAACAAAGCCCTTACTGCTTGTTTGTAAATAGCAAAACTTTCTGAGTGACAGTCAGGGTACAATGTGAGCTACCAGTCCAAGTGGAGCTACAAGGAGAGTAGCTGCTTTTTTTTTCTTTGTCCTCTCACCACTGCCACTTTTAGAGAAGGAAGAGGTACATTTTCCCTTTTTCATCCTCAGATTTGATGTGTTGGGTGTTTTTGTTCTGTCAGAGATTTTTAAAGCATGAATATGTCCTCTGAAATTCCATTTTGAATCAAGGCCCTGTTGTAAGGAAACATGAATATTGGTTTTAATTTGGTAGCTCAGTTTCAAAGGTAGTTTTCTGTTGGTTTTGGTGGGATGGGGGTGGAATTTGGTTATTTGTTTATTTTCTCAGATATTCCTAATATCTGTAGGCTTTGCTGCAAACACTTTCCAAGTGTCTTTCCCGTCTTGTTCTCTGCAATGACACAACTTGGGGTTGGGCTGGTGGATTGAACTCCAGGAAACGAGGGAGGATCTGACATGGGATGTGACTCTTGTATCAGGACCTGAAATGCCACCACTTCTGAAGGCAATCAGGAAGCCCTTCCTAAAACTAAGGCAGGAATAAATAACAATACATCCTTCTCCTGAGCCTCCTGTTTTCTTTTTTTTTTTGATCCCATTTTTTGGGCTGGTTGCAGTTTCAGGGACAAGGAGATCCATTAAAGGGACATAGCAGGGTACTGCAGCACCACTGGTAGCCAAGTGGTAGGTGCTTGTTTCTGCAGCCTCCCTGCAAGAGGATCAGGTTGACACCACCTGCTGCTTTAACCTCAGCACTTGGAATATCTTCTGAGGTGGTTTTATCAGCACCTGTCCCACTCCTCATCTGCTGAGGCTCTCCTTTTTGGAGAGTCTAGTCTTTGGTCTCCTTTGGATCCTGCTCTAATAGAATCGCGAGCTTGATGGAAGAATCACCTGTTTTTTCTAGCAGTACTTTCAAATAGAGAAAGTGCCCCCACTCTCTTTGGGCATACACCTGTGTTTACCGTGGGTTGTGAAGGAAAGTCTCCAAATCATGTCTGTGATATGTTCAGGTGTAGTAAATCTACCGAGGAGGTTGGTGGAAGTTGCTTCTGTGCTTTGGTAGGCTAAGTGAAATTATCTATAAATAAATTTGGATTTGAAGAGGTTGTTCATAAGGACAGAAAAACAACATAGCTGCTTACTAAAAACAGACAGTTTGTTCAGTCAGCTGCCTTTTACTTCCCTGGGCCAGCATTTGACCACTGTTGACTATTTAGATTTAAGAGTTTTCTTAAGTGCACATGTAATTTTTTAATACTAATGTTCTCATGCTTTTTGTAGAAACTGCTGTCTGATTAATTTCATTTTTATGAGTATTTGAATTATAAAAGGTTTAGATAATAACATTGTAACTTTTTATTTCTCACATGCAGTTGCACTGTAAACTCTTAGGCAGGTGTCTTGGGGCAGTCCAGCTCTGTGTCCATTAACATACTCCACAAAATAACTGCACAGGGAATTGCTGTCAGCCCGTCTTCTGTGTCAGAAATGTATTTGGCAGAGAGTTCTTCTTCCGTGACAAAGGAGACAGCTGTCAGTGCTGTCCTTTTCAGTACTGAGGCTCCCTGGGTCTGGTACGTAAAAGTGCAGGCATTAGAAATGTTGCAGAGGAATTGGCAGCTACCACTAGCAGGAAGTTTTAAAATCTTCTTGTGTCCTAGAATAACATGAGCTAAAATGCCTTAACTCTGTAAACTGTCAACACTGTCCCTCTGTCTAAAATATGTAGCTTTGTTCTTTACAGATTTTCTTTAAATTGGTACTTTCTGTGTCTGAAATTATTTTTACGAAGCTTTCCTCCTATTGCTGTTTCAGACTACACTGGCACACATCATAGCCAACAGCAGCAAAAAGAATGGCATGAGGTTTGTGACACTGTCAGCCACAAGTGCCAAGACAAATGATGTTCGAGATGTCATCAGCCAAGCCCAGAATGAAAAAAGACTCTTCAAAAGAAAAACTATCCTCTTTATTGATGAGATCCATCGTTTCAATAAATCTCAGCAGGTATTGTACTACACTGCTTTTTTAAAAGAGCCTTTGTCAACACTTCTGTAAAATATCCCACTTGGCCTTAAGTTGATACTTTCTCTTTGTGCTTTCGATTTCAGTGTTAATATTTTTAGTAGATGAATTTGGGAGAAACATAAAAATTGAATTCCTTAGCTGACTTCCAACCGACATTTAATTACTGTGATTCAATGATTTAAATAAATGGCTGAGTTATAGTTGATTTATGTGCCAGTCTTTATATGATATTTTTATGGAATTTTATTTCTGCAAAGTCATGTTAGTAATGTTTGCTGCACACGTCTTCATTTCAGCCTCCATCTGGGGGGTAGCTTTCTGTATTAATTTTACAAAGGTCTGGAATGTGAATGTGCCAAAGGTGGGTATTTTAATGTTGTCCTCTCTTCTGTGTGAGAAAAAGTCAGTCATGGCATGGTACTTCAGGATAACACTGCAGCCATCACTTGGGGCTTTTTTTTCTTTTTCCTTTCCTAGGTATAAGGTTTTTTTCAATTGTGCCATGGCAGGCTTGAATTCTGTACTACAGGTTGCAGGGTTTTTTTGAACTATTCTGTAACCTTCCTGAAGTTTTGTGACTACAGAACTAGGTAGGGAATTGTAGCCTTAAAGGTTGATTCAAAGCATACTTAGGAGTAGCCTCGTTATTCTTTATACTTGATAAGGCAATTTCATGATTTCCTGTGTTGCCATGGAATAAACCAAAGTCACACAAACCCAAAATTTGCAGATTTCTTTACCCTCTTACTTTTCAGCTGATAGGGTCATTCTCAGTGCGATCATTTATTATTAAGGTGTTGGGTGCATGAAATTAAATAATTTCCATATCTGTGCACATGAACCACCTTGTCAGTGTGGTTGTCATATCAACAGGGAACCCCAAGTCTCGCAAGATGCAAAAAAATGTAGCCTACTCACATGGGATGTTTCAGGTTGTCATTGATCGACATCAGCTTTTTCTGCTTCCCTCCCATGCTCAGGACACTTTCCTTCCTCACGTCGAGTGTGGGACGGTGACCCTGATAGGAGCGACCACAGAAAACCCTTCCTTCCAAGTCAACGCTGCTCTCCTGAGCCGGTGCCGGGTGATCGTCCTGGAGAAGCTCTCGGTTGAAGCGATGGAGGCAATTCTGATGAGGGCCGTCAGGTCCTTAGGGCTCCAGGTTTTGGGCCAGGGCGACCAGCACGGCACCCCTGCAACTGGCAGCAGCAGCAAGAGCTCAGAGTGAGTACTTTGTGGGCTGCAGGGTGTTAACGTGTGCAGCCCGAGGAGCTGACTGCCTGCCAGGGAGAGAATGAAGCAGTTGGGGGGTGGGAAGAGAAACCCTAGCCACTTCTGATAGTAAAGAAAAGAAGTGGCAGCATATGGCAGGGGCGGGGGTGACAGGAGAGAGAGAATTCAAAGCATTGGCTCTCTCCATCCAAAACATAATCTCACTGTCTGGATTAGCAGAGAATTTTATACTTGGATCTGTAACTCCTGACTCACCCTCTCAGGATATTTAAATCTGTTCTGCTGCTGAGGATTTGTTCTGGAAGCCTATAGATGGGTCTTTGTCATGTCCTAATGTGTGTTACTTCTTGTTACTGGTTGTAAAAGCATCACATTACTGTTAAGTGCTGGATGGGATATCCCATCTTAATTTGGAAGTGCCTGCCAGAAGTTTGGTTTTTTCCCAGAATTTTTTTTTAATAAGACCAGGGAGGATGCTGTTGCTTCTCTTTAGTTGCAGGCTAAGTCCTGTGCTGTGTTTTAGGATATCCTGTGATGAGAGGAGGCTGTTGCTGAGAGATATTAATAGATTGTTTTAAGAGAGACATTTACTTTTTCTCTGCTCCTTGATGTCCAGACAGATAAATTCATATTAAACACTTGAGAAAGTTTTAGAAAAAACAAATCCAAATTTGTCTACAAGAGATGTTATCTGCCTTCTGGAACAGGAGGCTGGCAAATAAGAGTAATATGTGGTACTGTGATACTCACATGCAAACTATTACACTTCCTTCGTGTTGGTTCTTGGCTGCACTCCTAGTAATTTACAGTGCATTCACATGGTGGTGATTGACAGACTGTATGAAATAAATGAGAGAGAATCCACTCGAACTTTATCACAGAATGTAGGCACAAAGAGTTGCCAACCTGAATGCTGAGGTCGGGACAGGTAAGACAAAGTACTTTTTTATTTTTAGGTTACCCTGCCTCACGATTTACTCGTTTGTAGCTTTTATGTGTTGTAGTAATGTGAATTTTAGAAGAGAAGGCAGTACTTACTGCATGTCAGCATTAATGTCATGGCACAGCTGTGGTTGTGGCTACACCCTGACAGGTTCAGAGACTTTTCTTTCTGTACAGGATTAAAGTACAAGGCATAGTTTCAGCTGCAGTTGTTTGGGTTTGGGTTTCGCTGGACTCTCAGTGTCTGTAACCTTCCGATTGATTTAAACAGCACAGTGCTTCATCAAACTGAAAGAAGTCTGGCAGGCAGACTAACACAGTTTCAGAATCTCTCCATGGGCAAAGAGGGCCACACTCCAAAGGTAGTCATGGGAGCCAAGCACTTAAAAATAAAAATGGGGGTTTGAATTGGGGAGGGTTTGTTGCAGTTGTGTGTCAAGTCTTCCTTATCTTTCATGATGCGATCTGGTGCTGGGTCACAGTTCCTACATTCTGTTGCTGATAAGTTCAGATTTTTATGAGCCATCCTGTCTCTTACTGTGGTTCTGGTTTGGATTCCTCATTGATTCCTGCTTCTTGCTTCAGAGTCTCTACTGTTTCTGCTTCTTCATTTCCTCTCCTCTGTTCTGCAGGAGCAGCTGTCTCAGGTTTTTACCCCCTTGCCTCTATGGAACAAGACTGTCATTAAATGCAGTCAGGTAACTGTTCATGCTGTCCTGAAGAATAAATGGAAATCACCATTTGCAATCAATTTGGTTGTTAACAGTGCTTACCTTTATTCCAGAGTGAGAAAATGATCTGTAAGGCAGCATATCCCCAAATAGTGGGGTGTACCCACTTTGAAAATGCTGCAGAGATCTAGCAAGAAGGCACAAAAGATGTGTATGTTGAATTTTGGATTTCATTTCCCTTGTGAGTTTCCCTTTCCAAGCCACAGCAGTGTAGTATGGAGTACTGCATGTTCTGCTTAGCCTCAGTTAATCAGATGGTTTTAGTATTACATCACTTGTCTGACAGGATGGCTTACCTAAAAGAGATTTTGAAGGAGAGGATGATTCTTTGTGGTCTCTCCTATTACCTTGAGGAATAAGGTGGGGGGGGGTACATCTTCCTTAGTCTTTACAGGCATTTTCTGTGCTCAGCAAGAATGCAGCCATCCCCGAGTGATTCAATGGATTTAATCATCTGCACCCCACAGGAAAATTGTGCTCTACCCAAATCTGTTTCCTTAGATTTTCTTTGTGTATTTTTCTTATCTTGCTTCCACCATTGCTGCAGGTTTCTGATAAGGTTAGATCACCTGGATTATCTTTCACTCTACCATGGCCTGTCCTTGCTTTAAAGCTGGAGCAGCTAGCAGTGGCTGTTACTTCTTGGACATCTTTCTATTTGTGGTGTCATCATGGGTCACAAAGGTTCTTTGACAGTTTTTATGTTAATTACTGGATTTCTTTAGGATAAAATGTGTTTTTTGTTATATTTTCATCAGCATTACTACCATCAAACTGTGCCTCTAAAGTCTTCAGTAAATCAAGCTGAAAGGTGGAGAAGCAGCAAAGGAAGAAACATACTAATGATAGAGAAAAGTACAAAGTCAATGTTAAAGATAGTTTTTATTGTTGCAACTCCTTGTGCTTTCTGTAGTTTATGCTATGTCAGTAATAGCACAAGCTCTTCCAGGTGTGCACTGATACATTACACTTGTCCTGTGTCAGTGGTGGAAGAAACCAAATTCTTCTCGTGGTTTTTTATGTTTGTCATGCAAGTGCTGCCCTCAGAATGGTATCGCTAATTGAAGTCAGACAGTAAACTGGATGGCTGATTAATGTGTTTGAAGCTAGATAGCACAGAAGGCACACAGCTGAGGGAAATGGAAGGAACCCCAGTTTCCTTTTGGCAAGCCCAGACATCATGCAGTTCAGCTTGTTACTGGCTGTATTACAAGTTCTGGCGTGTTTTGAATTCACTGGTTCATAAATCACAACACTGAAGGTGAAATTCCTGTGGATCTTTGGTGTTCAATACTTTCTTGAAAATTATTCCATAACTGGAATATCCATTCAATTTCCTTGCTGGAAATGAGTTGCTGAGGTGAGAGGCAAGGCTGGAAGACAGTGTTGTAAGGCAGTGAGCAGTGCATATCATACTGCAGTAGTTCAGTTGAAGAACTGTGTTTGCCCATAAAAGGGTTGCAATCTGCCAAGGAGTGAATATAGTGAGAATAATTGCACTGAGAAGGTAAGAAAGTACTGATTTATGTGGGAAAGATGCAGTGGGTGCTTTATCTCATGTTTGGCTCAGTAATTTTTTAAATTTTTGATCATAAGGTTCTCCTTGCTTGGGCTTCCTTATATTTACTCCCTGATATTAGTTATGCTCTCTTGTCATTGGCTCAGATGCTGCAGTGCTGTGTGAGTTTAATGGGTAGTTCATCATACATTTCATGTTGGTTCTTGGCACAAACAGTCTTGAGGGTATGGCGATAAAGAGGAACTGGAAGAAGGATTTATTATCCTGTAGTGGTAGTTTTCCATTCCTTGAGCTAGTGTATCACCTACAGCCCAGTGAGTGATGGATCCCAGCACGTCCCTTTTGGCTTGTTTATGTTTTTGTCTCCTAGTATCATTGGTTACAAGGTGCCAACATTGACCATTGGCATCCAGTGGGTGTTCGGTGTTAATTTTGGAAGTTGAATAAAATATGGGATTGCCCATCTGCAAGAGTATCAGGAGCTTGGAAAGAAGTCAGAAAGTATGGGAGTTATTCTGCCTTGTGGTTCTGATGGGTACAGAAGTTGGGTAAAGTGGGAGGGAATAGGGCACTTAAACTTCTGAAGACAGGATGGGCTTAAAAATGTAAAACAGAGCAAGTGTTTTTTTGGAAGCCAATGTATTGAAATAATTGTCATCCAGATTTTGAAATTAGACTCCTGCCTAGTGAAGTTAAATCATCAAAAAATGGAATTTAAGGTCTTAATTGCTTAGAAAAAAATCATAATTCAGTTATTCTGAGTATAACACTTTATTATTTTGAAATACTGAGAGTGTATGGAGCTGAGATTATGCAACAGGGAAGTATTATGTTATTTCCAAGCAGTGATTCTCATCAATGTTCTGTGCAAACAGTTTGTCTGTGGAAGTTTTCTCCATTTATTCTTGTTCTTTATCACATCCTGCATGTCATGCTATTGTAGGCATGGACTAGATCAGCCAATGCATAATGCATTATTTGGATTGAAATTGCCATTACCCTATGTTACAACTGAAATTTCACCATGGAAATGGACAAGGCCATTGCTTGTAACCAGATTTTTCTTACCTTCTTGTGAATATATGTTTCACTTTCTGTAATATGAATTGCTTATGTTGAGTCAACAGGGCAGTTAGAGTCCTATAGTGAAGCAAGAGACAGGAATACAACTCAGCTTTAAATTAGCAGATAAAAGGCAAAAGTGCTCTGAGACCTCAACTTTTCTGGGGAAAGGCTGTACTTAGCTTCTTCCAAGGTAGTGCCTTTTAGTGCTCTCAATGCTTCCCCTCTACTTGCAGTCGCTGCCTGCAGTTGTGGTATCAGTGTGAAGAGGCCTCAAGCACAGGGTATGCTTCTCTGCAAGCAGCAGGCAAAGAGCTTAGTCTTTGAAGGTGAAACCTTCTCTCAAGTATGCCCTGCTGGTGTGTGAGACGTGTTTGCTCAGCATGTCGTATATTTGGGACCATTTCTGTTGAAGGAGGTATTAGCAGTAGGATGTCTGTGTGTAGTGCCTTCTTCTTTTTAAAAAGAGCTTTTGCTTTCCTTGCTGGCTTTTTTAATTGCTTATGAAAGATCTGGTGCCCATCTGTAGGGCTGAACGTTGCTTCCTGTTTTTTCAAGGAATTTGATGCTTGAGATAATTGACTAAGTCCCTGTGCAGTTGTATTGTTCTGCTTCCTTGTTCAAAGACAATGTTTGAAATATTCTGCCAAAAGTGCCGCTGTATATATGTGTTAATTTTTTTTCTAGATTCATCAGATACATGAGAAATAAAGAGATGGAAAAGTCATGACAAGATGCATGTGATGCATCTGTTTTTGCCAGGGCTTGATTCCTACTGTCTACTCTCTGCAGTACTGGTTTTGCCTCTAGAAGAGGTTTTCCAGTTTTTAATTGCAGTGGTTGATTAAGATTGCAGCTCTACTAGTTTTTCCTTTTTATGTGTGGCCATGAGAGGACTCAAATATTAACTGCGAAAATTTTTCCAAAACCTACAGTCTTTTTCTTCTGTGTGACAAGTGCAAAGTGGATTTACAAGGAGGAAGGGAAGGCAAGTAAAGAACATCAGTGGACATGTCTGTCTGAGAGCCCTGATGCCACCTTTTTGTACACCACTGGTAGTAATAGTAACACATCTTCTGGTAAATGAAGTGCAAGGCTGTTGGGAATCCTTAATTATATGACACACAAGACCTTCATAAGAAATGGCCTCTCACACCAAGCTCTATGTGCTAATCCTTACTGATACCTGTCACTCTTGATTTACAGTGCAGCTACTAGAAGTGGTGCAGTTAGGGCCATTAATGCCATATTTTAAATACATTAGCTGCTGTCTCCAAATCAGATCAGTTACACCCTCTGCCTGGCAATGCCTTAGATGTTACCTTGTGTACATAACTGAGGTTTGAGGGTTAAATCCTCAACACAGTGCCTGTGAAACGTGCAGAGGTGAGCTGGTTTGGATGTGCCCCAACAGTGAGGACTGCAGCCCAGCAGGTGAAAACCTAGAGACAAAACTTGAGGACTTTGTTATTCACACAAATTTTTCATGGACTCACTAGAAGATATCAGGACATCCAGCTGCTGCATTTCTCAGGTCTTCCTGTCTTCACAGAATCGCTGAATATTCTGAGCTGGAAGGGACCCACAAGGATCAAGCCCAACTCTTAAGTGAATGGCCCATACAGGGATTCAACCCTTGATGTTACCAACACCATGCTTCTTCATTTAGATTGTGATTTCACTGGAATTTGGCCTTTTTCATGTGTTTGTTTAGTTCTGGCACACTTAGGGCAGTAGATGGCAAGAAGAGTGATGGACGTGTATTGGGATGCAGTTTCTTTCTAGTAAGAATTTTTTTTGTACGCCAGTGACTAAGTTGTAATACCAAAAAAAAGGCAGGACGCGTGTGGTTTACATTGTAAACAATCTTTCTAGTTGTTTTTTAAAGAACAACTAATAGCACCTCTTGCTGTTGTTAGTAGTTAGTTCAAAACGTTATGCTAATTACTTTATAACTCATTATATTCTCTCACCTGCATTTGGACAGCTTCCTACCTTTTCACTGTTTTTCCACCAAGAAGTTTGAAGTGCTAGCAGTGAAATCCTTATGGAGTAAAACCTTGTAAAGTTCAGCTGGCGGTGTCAGAATTGGGCCGTGGCAAAAACCTAACCCTAGTTTTTGTTGAATTTAATGAGGTGAGGAAAAAGAAGGGGGTTAAACAGATGAGAGTTCCTACCCTACATTTTTCATATGCAATTGCATTTAACAGCCGTTGGAGCAGGAGGAAGAGGGTCAGCCCCTGGCTCTGAAGGATGAGTTAAGAGAAATCTTAAACCCAGCTGTGTATCAAGAAACTTTGTAAAGAAACATCATCTCCAGCACAAGAGGCAGGGGAGGAGTGTTATGGGGGCTAAGGGTGTGTGGTTATTCTGTTGCAGATTCCCAGTGTACATAGAGGAGAAAGCTCTGAACACACTTGCCTATCTTTGTGATGGGGACGCCAGGACTGGGCTGAATGGACTCCAGCTGGCAGTTCAGGCCAGAGTAGCAGCAGGAAGGACCACTCCTTTGAACACTACCAAAGGTGGTGATGCAGATGCCATTCTGGTAACAGAAGAGCATGTAAAGGAGGGGCTCCAGCGTTCTCACATCCTGTATGACCGAGCTGGTGAGTAACTGATGCATTTCTGAGATGCAGTGTTCTCAAGATGTAATAGCCTCTCTAATTAATCTTTCTTCTCTCTTTTTCCAACCAGTTCCTCTACTGAAACAACGTTTGTACTGAACTTTGTCCTAAAAGTTACTTTTCTTCTACAGTGTAGTTCAGCTGGAAATTCCTTCTCAACCAGATAGTGTAGATTAGCTGCAAGACCTATTTGCTGTCCTGAAAACAGTTGCATGGTGAAATTATTTGTTATTAAATGTTATACCGTCTTCTGCGAGGGTTTCAGTGTAAAGAGGCAGAAGAATTTGATAAGGACATTTTTCTTGAAGGGTTGGATATTTTCCATTGCACTTATACTCCTTTGAAAGTCTTGGAAGTGCTCACATTCACAGCAATATGTTATGTCAAAACCTGAGCAGTTTGCTTTATTTTTAGAGTTGCTTTTTAAGGTAATGAATTCTGTAGCTTGCTTAGGGCAGGTCACATAAATCTCATTGCACTTAAGGCTTCCTAGTATGATAACCACTCCTGCTAAATTTGTGACTTGGCAATCTTAGGCATCACAGTAGTTGGCCACTAAACCATTCTATGTTAGAGGGTTAAAAATCAGTGTGTATCAGAGATTAGGTGAATGCCTTTGAATGCATGTGCTAGTTCTTCAGCAACACTTGAATGGCTGTGCAGAATAGTATTAAATGATTATACCAAGCAGTATTTGGAGAACTGATTTTTTTTTTTTTGCCACTGTTTCTGATATGCTGCATTTGCTGCCACTGTTCAAAACCTGTGATGAGTGGTTTCTTGAGGCTGGTTGCAGCATATGCCCATTTGCAACCTTCCTGCTACTAAGCAGTAATGATGACTCACTGTCAGCAAAAAGGCAGCTGGGCAGATACTGATCTAATGGCAGCTGGGAAGTCGAGGGTAGGCAGGGGGAGGGAGAAGAAAAATTTTATGGGATCTGTGGCAGGAAGAGATCATGACTGGAAGGAAGCGGAAAATCTGACTGGTTCGCTGGTGCGAGTCTCTTGAACCGTGTAGGTCCCTTGTGTGTTTGCTGTCGCCTTGTGGCCACTGTCACACAGAACTCTTGGCTGTGTCCATTGCTCCCAGCCCTCCTACACCTTCTTTCTCTGGTAGAGATGTCACAGATGCCTCTTCCTGAGGCTTGCATGAAATCTGGGTAGCATGTGTCAGGCCCTTCTCTGCTGCAGAAATCTTCGTTGTCATTTTTTGTTGAGCTTTTTGAACAGAGATTTTCAGAGTGGTAAGAACAGTGAAAGCTCTCTTTTTCTGGATTGTGTAAGTACCAAAAAGCCTGACACAGATATTGTCGCAATAGCATGTTGCCCAGCTACGTGCCTTTACAGAATTTCCCTCTTCTGTGGAATAGTCTGTGTTGACCACTGACTTTTGACTGCAGGTTGACCGACCACTTTTGTCCATAGTAGAGATAGCTGTTTGTCCTTCTAAATACAAAGGACTTCCAGATAGTGGCTACTGCATAAACAAATACTATGTTTTTTGGTAGCAGGTTTTAGCTAACACATTTTGAATCACAGCTGTGGTGGTTGGATCTACAATCCTCTAAAATGCTTCAGTCTTTTAAAGTTGAAGGTCTAATCATGGTAGAAACAACCTACATACAAGTATTCCATGTCATGTAGAAAGCAGCAAATAATTGATTAGTGTTCAGAGTTGTGTAAGAATGGACTTTTTATTTTACTTTTTTTGTTACTTTGCAAAATTTCCCAAATACATGTAGTTCAGCATTCTCTTCTCTATTTTCATCAAGTAATTTAGGAAAGAAATCATTCATAATGCAGTTCTTAGGCTGTTGTTCTGATCTATATGCAGACATGTAAAGAAGAGGTCTTTGTGCAGAAGTTTTATGTATTTTAGCTGGAAGGACAAAGAAACAACTTTAATTAAATTTCACTGCCAGCAGCCACTTGAAGCCCTTGCGGTGTGAGAGGAAACAAAAACTATTTGTTATATTCTAGCTTTTAATTGCAGTTGTTAAAATTTTGATCCTTTTAGAAAATGATGTAGCAACCAAATTCATTAAAGTTTATTGGCAGATGGGCAGTGACTAGATCTTTTAAACAGAGTTGTTGCCACTTCCTATTACATATTGCATCACTCTGCTAACACTGATTTAATAAGATAAGTGTCAGTAATTTCTGTGTGGTAACATCAGTTGTGGTAAAGACTGGGAATGTGTTCAGCTGAACTTAATGTATTCTGCAATCTGGAACACAGCTTTTCCTTTCCCTTCTCTGGAGGAGAAAAGAGAAGGTGTCTGACTGTCCAGGGCTTGCTGTCAGGGCAGACCTTAGAGCCATGTGGGCAGGGAGAAGTTGCTTTTCCATACCATGCACATCATTGCTGGGGTAGAGGAGTGGCCTATTTGGAGCTGAATACCCAGCTGGTGTTAAACCACCATACTCACCCCATAATGTTTTTTCCATCTCAGTTTTATTCTGCTGGATCACAACAAGAAGTCTTTCTATCCATGCTGTTGCTCTAGTCTTACTTCCAAGGCTTTCTTCTGTCCTTTATCAATGAGCAGTTGATGCTTACTTTTGGCTAAGGGAAAAAATAATGTGAGATGGGGACTGTGATTTGACTTCTGCCCACTACCTTGTGACCAGGGAATGTTTAAGAAGCCCAAATATTAATTATGCTCAGTGAATGAGACGTTATGCCTGCTTCTAGAAATATGACTTTAGACAAATCACTCTCTTAACTTGGCCTGAGAACTCCTCATGAGTGCATAAAGCAATGAACAAGGTTTATGCATCTGTATGTGTCAGACACTAGAAAGCCCTTTCTTCCACAAGGCCTCTTGTGTAGTATCTTGTCTCAGAAAGGTATTTGCCTCTGTGGGAACTGCATAGAGAAAACTCTTCATAGTTCCAATTTCAAGAGGCATGTGAGATACGGCAGAGATAGATAACGTGGTATGTGTCAGTCTCTCAGCTGAATTGATAAAGGCCCAAACCTGTGTGTTAGCTAACCAGCAGGAGAAGGCTAATAAATAAAAGTCTACTAAAAGTTCTAATTTTTTTATACTGCTTTTGGTATCTCAGGCTATCTATAATCTGTATTTTTAGACAGAAATGTAAGACCTCTCTCCAATGCACATCACAGTATTTTGTCTTTAATCAATAATACAATTCTGATTTTTTAAGTGTTGTCATTGTAGCTCTGTCATCAACACTAATTTTGTAAGGAAGGAAATAAAAAGAGAAAACTAATTCCATTCTCAGCGTGAAGTTTCCTGTAGGTATATATATCTAGACTAAACCTATCCACTGTATTTCTTCTGCCTTTCCAGCTGGTATCCCCACATATGATACTTTACAGTAGCCCAAACAACATATAAAAGCCTCCAGGGGAAAAATCTGGGTGAGTGCAACCTCTGGAGATACTTAACAGCCATATTCCTTACTTTTAAGAGACCAAGAGACGCCTCTTGCAAGAGGATGATGCGAGTTCAGCTTGGGTTTGTTGCTCCTGACTCAAGTGTTATGATGGAGCACAGACATGCTGTTTGTGTTGGCTTGAGTGAGGGCTGCATACCAGGGCTCTTTGTGTGGAGTCCTAGCAAAAATAGCTGTCTGACTGCCTGTGCTTGCCAGCAGCATGTTGAATTCCCCACAGAATCACACACCAGCAGGAGCAGAGATGGGGGAAATGGACCTGGGAGGTGGAGGTCTTGCTGGCTACAAAAGGAGCAACTGCAGCAGCTTGGTGATTTTGGTTCTCAAACTCACTGAGACAGCCCTTTTATTTGTCAGGGCCTACAAGTGACTGCTGTGTTATGATGTGGCCCTCAGGCTGTAAATCCTTTTAGCCTTAGGAAGAAGAGGAATATTAACAGATGGCTGTGCATGCAGCCAGTTGCCTTTAAAATACATACTTAGCTGTGAGCCAAGGAATGCCAGGCACTTGAAAACATAAAAAAGGCAGATAACATGGAAAGTTTAACAATATTGCAGCAAAATACTCTTTACAGATTTGATTAAAAGACATGCGTAAGAATCAAAACCAGTTGCACAGAGGAAAATTGTAAGTAAGAAGGGTCTAATTCAGTGTTTGTAATAATGACTCCCTATTTTTATGTGTAGCCCTAGAAGATCTGTGGAATAGCTTTGTTTCTCCTTGGAGTCCAAATCTAATCATATATTCAACTTAAGTATTTTTTAAAAGTTCCTTGTAATTCTTTCAGTCTTCCCACTTTTTACTTAGCAGTCTAGCATTTCAAGTGTTGTTGCAGTAGTGCAAGTGTCCACAGTTGAACTCAGCATTTCTTAGGGGTTTGCCAGGGTTGTGCACTGCAATTCTGTTTTTTTTCCAAATTGTATGATGTTCCATCATTGTATATCCATTGCATCTCCTTTTCTCTCACCCCTATACAGCACATTAAACTCGTATTTTACTGTGCACTTTTATTTTCAAGTTTTAGACGATGTGAAATGTCTTTTTTCTAAAATATCACTACGGTATAGCCCTGGATTTCTCTGATTCTTGTGTTGTCTTCTCAGAGCTCTGTGTATCTCCAAAAGCAATAGTCAGTTTTGTTTGTATGTGCTTGTACTTTACTCTTTGACAATTATAAGCTATTTATGTAGAGTTTTCTTCCTAACTACTTAAAATATATGGGGTTATCTTTTTTTCTTTCTTTTGAAGGGAAGGCTGTTAGGTTACAAAACCCAATTGTTTGCCTAGCAATGTTAGAAAAAAAAAAAAAAACAACTTCCTTTTCATCAGCAGTTGGTCTGTTTTGCTTATGTAGTTAGGGAATGATTCACATGGGAAACCACGAAGGTACTGAAAACATTAATGAATGCTGTAATCACATGTCCATAAAAAGAACTTGAAAAAGCAGCTTATGTTTACTGATATGGTCTAGTAAAATACATTCTGTTCCCTTACTTGCATTTCACTTAATTTCCTCCTAACAGCTTTGTGTATTGCTTCTCCCCCATCCTAAACAGGAGAAGAACATTACAACTGCATCTCTGCCCTGCACAAGTCTATGAGAGGCTCCGATGAAAACGCCTCCCTTTACTGGCTTGCTCGAATGCTTGAGGGCGGTGAGGATCCACTCTATGTGGCAAGGAGGCTGGTGAGGTTTGCAAGTGAAGATATAGGTCAGTATTTGCAGGATTTCACATTGGAATATCACATTGAATGAAGATCTGCCAGGCTTCTCTGGTTTCTAAAAGTTGGCTTTGGAAAATAGGAACAAACCCAGAAGAGTTTCAGGCAAAATAGTTACAAAATACTGAAATGCTCCACACACAACAAAAACTTAGTATATGCAGGCAGAGACCTACATGAGGTGTTAATTGTGATGATTACCTATTTCAAGTAAGACAAATGTTTTTGAGGTCAGGTTTCATGTGTATTAGTATGGATTCTTTTAAAGCCTGCTGGTTGTAGGTCACCAGTAAACTTGTGACACAGAGAGTATGTATTTCAGGGATGTCAGATTTTCTAATGTGTCTGGCCTGCAAATGCCTACTGTGACCTGCAAACCTCAGGTTTGATAGCTGGCTCCCTAGCTGTAAGGCGTCTTTATTTACTTATCCTAGGTAGCAGGTCAAGCAACACTTTTAGCACGTATGTCATGGATGAAGAGTTAGGAGATCTGGAGAAGCTATTTTTGCATAGCAGTATTTCCCCCTTTCTTTATCAATTTCAAAAAATAGGAGAATCATATGTGGTCAGCTACTGCTCAGGCTGCCACTGTGTGGCAGCAGATTCAGTCTGTAAATTGTACCCACAGCTTAGACCTTTCCTTTTGTTTTTTTCTTTTTTTTTTCTGGGGAAGGGGGAAAGCTTGTTGATGGAGGGATTGTATCTTACGTATAGTGTGGTATTGTACCAGGAATTCCAGTATCTGAGAAAGCAGCTCTGAAATGTGCATGGATACCTTACTGGAAGGGAAAAAATAATTTTTTTTAAAAGACAAGACATTAAGTAAAGTAAATTGACTTTAGCTTGCTTTTATCTGATCCCTTTCTGTAGGACTGGCAGATCCTCTGGCTTTAACACAAGCAGTTGCTGCTTATCAAGGCTGTCACTTCATTGGAATGCCAGAATGTGAGGTAAAGGCTTCTTTAATACACTGATTTGAAAGTTCTTGCAATCTCTAAAACCTATCTGTAACTGTAAAAAGAAGCATATTGCAAGGACTGGGCAGACTTAGTAACTTGTTCATTCTACATCTCCTTTCTTTGACAAGAGAACATTGTAGCTCTTAAAGGAGGTGCTGTAGTTTAAAATAAAAGTCACTGCGTATTTATTGTTAAAATGCGATACGTGAACAGGTGTCATTTTTCTCTGCCTGTTTTTTTTTCTATTACAAATACAGCAGCTATTATTTTCTAGTAGTTATTTTCTATTATTTTCTAAAAAACCATGAAGTTATGGTGTTGTTAAATAATCGTATTCATATTATAGTAGCAGGCAGAGGTCAGTTTAAAAACACAATCCCTGCCATGCTGTACAAAGAGCTTAAAAGAAGTCATTTAACATTTTCCCTCTGCTTGTTTGCAGGTGATTCTGGCACAGTGTGTAGTGTACTTCGCTAGAGCCCCAAAGTCTATAGAGGTGTACAGGGCATATGGCAAGGTCAAGGAATGCCTGAGGATGCACACAGGACCACTGCCCCCTGTTCCTCTGCACCTGAGAAATGCCCCAACAAGGCTCATGAAGAACTTGGGTTATGGAAAAGGCTACAAATACAACCCCATGTACAAGGAACCTGTGGAGCAGGACTATCTACCAGAAGAGTTGAAAGGAACAGACTTCTTCAAGGAACCAGAAACGTGACTGCTGTGCTCAGAATGGGTTTTGATTTTATGACTCGTACATTTCTACTGGGATAAAAATTCCCCTTATAGTGTCAGCTGCCCTGTTACCATGGTTGAAAGGATTAAGCCACCAAGCCTTCCGTATACTTTTTTATTCTCCTGCTTTTATGGTTGTTGTTCAGAAGATATTTCGTAAAGAATTGCAGTTAGGCAGTGTGGAAATGCAAAAATAAGCTTTATCCATATAATGCTGTCACTGGTTTCAATGAAACGAAGAAAAAACAAGAGCCTTGTACTTCTGGCTCTTGCTGTGAGACAAGAAATATTACTGTGATGCTTTTTAAAATCAGTGTCTATTTCAGATTTTGAGGACATTATTTTCCAGAAAAATAGTAAATTGTACCCCCTCTGCTAAAATACTGAACAAAATGTAATTACAGAGTAATTTTTGCTCCTATGTTTCAGAGAACAATTTTGTACAACAGTTATTAAAACAATAAAGCTGTTACAAATAGTGTCTGTACATTTGTTTGAATACTCGTATGACAGCAGTGTGATTTTTAAAGTTTGATATCCCTTTAAGTTTATTATCCCTACTTTGCAGAGCAAGTTTAATTCATTTTGTAAGTAAATAGTCATGAAAATGGCCACTGGAGTGATACCAAGCTCTTTGCGCTCTCCCCAGCTGGTGGTTTGACCCAGCTGCCTGTGGGTCAGCTTTCTGGAGCGCACCAGTTGCAGGTGAGTATTTCTTGACAGCAGAGGTATTTGGTGCTGTGTGGGGCTTAGATCAGAGGAGTTGCCACAGCCGCACATCTGGAGTTCATTCAGAGCAATGTTCACAAGCCAGGAGGTCTGTGGGCTGAGAATGCAGTGCCAAGTCCAGAAGCCAACTTTATTCTGTGTACTGCTCTTCATTCTCAAGACAAATTGCTGACCCTTGGCCTTGACCAAAAGTTTTGGGTGTACAGATTCCAAAACTTTGTGATTTGTATTGGAGATCAATTTTGTTATGAGACTCCCTTCATATGAAGTTCTGTATGATGTAGGGCTCAAACCAAAGATCATGGTGTAGCTGTTTCAGAAATTGAACCTTTTGCATGTTTGCGTACTGTTAGAGAGTTTGAGTCATACTCTTTAAACATTTTTATGTTCTCCTACCTCAAATAAGTAGTTTTTGAATGCTTTGAGCAGTGTTCGACAGACAAGCAAGTATTTCAACAAGCTTCATTTACGAGCATTTGCATGCTTTTCTTTTTAACATAATTCACTTTTGTTGTTTGGAACTTTCTTGTTGCATGAATTAAAGGGGTAATTAATTAGATTAGTATTTTTATCCTGATGGTCCTCTGAAATGCCTTTGGAGAAATAAAGCAAGGTGTGTGTGGCCTTTTCCAATGCTGGAATAAATCTGACTGGCATATGCTCGCCTGCAGAGGGCAGCACAGGTTGGCAAAGGGTGGTGCTTCATTCCCCGGCCTCTGATGGAGGCAGAAATCGTGCCCCTCACGTCACATCCATCAGACAGTGCTGTCTAATGGGCTACCAAAATATTGGTAACAAGAATGTTTCAAAGCCATTGTGCCTCATGGCTGCTCTCCAAGCCAAGTATTTACCTTTTCCCTTCCTCCCTGTGGTAATTAGCAGCACTGGAAAGTGGCTGTTTCCTGCTCTCTCCCTGCTGCTGATGTGCACCTCTTTTATATCCCCTTAAAAGAGGGTCATCTCCTCTGTCTGAAGAGCTCCATGCTCCATTAAAACGTCCATCAGGACCTGATGCAACATTTCACCCCACATCATCTCCTATCCCTCCAAAACAGACCCAAGGCAAAAACATCCATTTCCTCTCAGTGCAATTTATACGGCCTCCACACAGGATTGGCAATGCTACTTTCAACAAGCAGAAGCCAATCTCCCAGTGAAACTGCATCAAAAGCACAAGATGAAAGAATGAAATTAAAAAATCAGAGTACATTTCTTCATTTTCTGGCTTTTGACTACCTGGGGTTGACCCTGAGCAGCTCTCAGGGCAAAAATGGTTGAGTTGCATGCTGGTATAGCGGTGTGTTTATTTACTCTTCAGAGTGCAGAGCTTTAAGGAAATACCAAATATTGCAGTGTCACTAGAAAGTTTGGATCCCATGAGGTAAGTTTCTTCTGTTATAAGGAACACCATTAAAATCCACCATGCCACAATCTCTTTTTCTCTTACATAAGTTGTCTTGCTAAGAAATATTGTAGCTCATGAGAACGGCCATGCCATAGCCATTCCATGATGGGGAATTCAATACTTTGAGAAACAAATTATACTCATGTAAGTTGTTTCTTCCAGTAGCAACATGCCCATGTGAAAGATGCGGATAGCCACAATAGAAATTTCCATTAAATAATGCCCCAAATGAGTTCCATTACAGGATTTTTTTAGAAGATTACCTAATCAATGTTGTTTCCATTAGCTTCTTTGACTCTAACAGATAAAAATTTGGATGATATAGATGGCAAGGAGTTGTCCAGGCTCTTATACTAAATATTTATGTGAAATCATTACTTGAATTTTGTGTTTCTTGTCCTGTTTTCCATGCACAAAGGGTTGAAACCTTTAGTTTAACCTCTGGACTGCATTTCTTTCCCTTTTCTGTGAGCGTTTTCCCTCATGTTGAGAGAAAAGCACTTGACCAAAATGGCTGCATACCATTTTCCATGAAATAACTTTAAAATAGAAGTGTTTCTACAAGCTGATTGTTTGAATTCCTGTCTATGCTGAAGATACATTTTCTGGCTGCTGTGATGAGTTCATTGTCTGAATTGCCAGCAGCTACCCTGCATGTTCAGCATGTTTCCAGACAGGCTGCGCTTTCCAGGATTTTGGCTGTGGTCTTTGTTTTTTATTGTTACTAAGCAGTCTGAGATTGCATAGGCCTCTTAATGAATATGGCTAACAACATGCATTAGATGATAACACGAGATGATATGACAGAACTAGAGGTTCACTACAGGGAAAAACAAAACAATAAAACAACCAAAACCAACATCAACGACAAAAACCTAACCAAAAAAAAAAGGAAACCCAAACCAAAAGTGAGGTTCTGATTTCAATTGTACCCTTTTATCTCAACAGGTGCAAGAGAACTGGACTGTTCTTATTTCTGTAATAAACCATAGTAAATCAAGACAAATATCCATCTCCAAGGACTTGATCAGGTTTATGCACTTTATGAGGATTTTGGTCATATGTAGACACATACAAACGTTTAACAGCAAATGTATAACTACACATGCTCTGAGTTAACTCATCTGTGTAAATTTATCTCTAGTATAAGGTGATGTAAAACACACAGATAACTCTCTTCCTTATCCATACTATGGTCTGTACTTCCTAGGATGAGCAATTTTAACTGTATGAATCAGACCAAAAGCAGACATTGGTGGTGGGTGGTGGTGGTTTTTTTGTTTAAATTACAAAACCAAAGGGCTTTCCTAGGAAGTCTGTTAGCAGTAGTACAAAGTCTGGATTACTCATCACAGCACAGTGAACAAATATTTCTCAGAGTTTTGTTTTGTTATATAAAGGTTGGTCTGCTTAGGAGAGGCCAAAATGGAGGTGGAAATCCAGCTCCTGTATTCCTCTATTCCACTGGAAGAAACTCACGTTGTCTACTCAAACCAGCAGCCTGTTGCAAATTGGTTTTGCACAGGTTACTCTCAAGTAGTCAAGGTGCTCAAGAATTTACCAATTTCCTCCTAGGAAGTTTAATTGCAGCCAGGCTGACTCTTTAATGTTGCATTCCTAAGGGTCAATATAAACCAAAGATTTTGCAAGCAGTATTTTTTAATGTGGTGGGTGTGGATTTATGACTGCAGCTTTGCTAAGACTAAGGCTAAGCTCCTGTTGATTTTGTATTGAGACTTCTCATGTTTTGGTCTCTCGTATCTCTTTAACTCATTAAAATTACATTTTCTACCATTTTCTTCGGTTAAAACATCTTGTACTCAAAATTACCCGCTTTGAACTTAGTGAGGCCTGTGTTCATTCAGTAGTTCTACAAACAAAATCCTTGTCAAGAGGTAGTTGAAGCAGCCTATTTTTATTTAGCAATGTGAATACACATAGCATGCCAGTTTTCTCTGTTGGAGTCAGCCTTTGTCAGTCATTCGTTCTGACAAAGAGCACAGGAAAAAAGCAAGGAGTACAAAGGAAAAACACAACCATGTTATTGTGGGACATAAATTATGGGAGGGGAATATTGGCTGGTAGGGGCGCTGGGTCTTTTTAAATGGTTGAATGTGAAGCTGATTTTATTGAGATCCTTATTGTTGAGATTTTGTTTTGTGCACCCTGTTTGTAGAAAACCAAACTTGTCTCAATGTAATTGAGTTACAGTTCAGTTCCTGAATGTTGATGCCAACACAATAAATACAGACAGACAGTCTCCTCATAAAGCTACGCTGATTTTTACAATTATGCAAGGTTTTATCTTTCTTCTGATTTCCTGGTAATTCCTGCCCTAAAAGCCTTCAGTCATGTATCTTGCACACATTGACTGAGTTTGTGCAAATAAAGATAAGAGTGTAATTAAAATTGAGTTTTTGAGCCTTGCTTTGGCAAACCCTGTCTACGGCAGCAGCAGCTTTTTTTGCTAAAATGCTGAAACAAGGCTCAGAAACTCAGAATAAACACACCAAAGTGTTCCAGATTTTTTTGCATGGGTTTTGTGCTAGTACTTTTTGTTTGCAAGGCACTGGGTTTTTGGAGCACTTGGTGCAGAAAGGATTGCATTCACATCTGCAGGCTGCAATACACACTCTCCTCTGCAAACCTACCAGAGCCTTTGCAGCCAGGTATTGCAGACCAAGTGCTTGTGCCATTTCATAAAACCATGATTCCCCCTGTTCTCTGTGAGGGCGAGCAGCTCAGCTTACACTTCCAGGGGAAGCTGCTGGTTCATGCAATCATCTCTTCTATTGAGTAATTTAGTTTTCAGTATTTTCACCTATTTCGAATGACTTCAGACAGCTGGTTGCACCTGCTGCACCAGTGGTTTTCTTTGGATCTACTCTTCAGGCAGTTATTTTGGTACTCTGAAATACTAAATTGCATTCAAAAAAATGCCATTTTGAACAAAAGTTTAAGTAAAAGACTTTTATTTGTTGCTTAAAGACAAAATACAGTTTGCAATTACATATATTACTGTGCCCCATTCAGGGCTGAGGTTGTACAGGTAAATGTTACAGTACCCAAGATCCAAGCAAATAACCTCCAAAAATAAACACAGAACATGACAGTATGTAATTACATTGGCTACCAGGAATAAGGCTGTGGTACAGTACCAAAGGTTTGTGCATAAAGAGGTAGTGGAAGTCAGCTCAGTATATGTAGAATCCTTGTACATAAAGAGAAACATCAGATATTTCTTGCAGATTATGCCCAGTCCTCCTCTGGGAAGCTGAAGTATCTTTTGGGAATGACATAGGTTCTGGCTAGAATCCAATGTCATAGGGGCAGCTTCTAAACTGTCGAAATGGCACCTGCGACCTCTAATCCCTGAAACAGTTTCTTGTAATATTTAATGTAAATTTTCAAAATCCTTAAACACGTCACCTGAAGTTCTTACTCATTTTTTCTCCTTCTCATTCAAAAGCTGTGTTGCAATTTTTCTGGCTACTAGCTTCAAGCAGTTGCTTTTGTTTAAATAGCTTAATCCTTTCTCTATTAATAGATGTCTCTAAACAAATGTTATCTGACCTTCTATTTCATGATAGAACTGGGTAAACCCAGCTGTTTGAGACATGCCTTTTGGTGCCTAGAATGATTTTATTACAGTATTTTTGTAAAGCAAGATTTTAGGGGAGGAATAGCTTTGCAGGAATAACCTAGTATTTATGCATAAGGAGTGACTGGATTATTAAGGAGTGACTGGTTATCACAATGGGGAGCTGTTGACACAGAAAAACTCACGTGAGGACGCATAAAGGCTGATAGTGTGCTTTAAGAGAGATGCATTTCTTCCAAGAAAATTTATTTCTGCTCCAAGATTTCTTTTGCCTACAGTCAAGATTTTCCTTGTTCAATTAAAGATAATGTCAATCTCAGGAAAGAAAAATAAATTCCTCCTTGTTTTCTCTGGGGTTGTTTTATTGGAAAGGCAGAATCTAAGTCAAATTACTAGGAACTCATTCAGAAACAAAGCTTCCATTACCAACAGCAGGAACTGTTGAAAATGCTAAGTTTTCTTTTATGGGGAAGCATATCTGCCCAGGAAAAGTATGTTTTGTGTTGGGTTGTGGCGAATAAAGAAAAGGAAAGGGTGGTCAGCGTTGAAATCCTCTTCTATGACCATGCAGAGCATAGCAATGCCAGCAGTGGCAGCTGCAGCTTCCGTGCCTTCCTCATTCACTTCCACAAAAGCCTTGTGGACAACTTCAGAGAGGAAGAGGTCACGTGCCCCTGACATTCCTGACAAGTCAGCCTTGCCACTGTCAAATACATCCAGCAAGCCCATAGCGGCTAAATCTGATTTAAGGTCATAGCTCTCTTCCAGCTTAAACTTTGGCAAACGCACATGAACATCAGTGGAATACAGATGCTCTGGACGTGTCCATTCCTGGAGCTTCTCTAAGGTAAGCTGCCTTTCCATCTAGAATTAAAAGGACAGAGAGCATTACTTATCACCAGTGTAGTGTTTCATTTTCCATAACATTTATCAGGTTTTATTTATAGAAGATTATACGATGGCAAAGCAGCAATACAAAAATGAACATGCATCGTGAACATCTTTGATAGCCAAGTAGAGATGAGAATAATCCTATTAAAATTAAGTGGGGTCAGTGCAGTTTTTACTTTACAAAGTAATGCAGACATTTGCTTCTTGCTGTAATCTAGGGAAGGGAAAAACATGCACTGAGAGCAAGCCAGTCTTCCTACTGTTTAATCTAACTAAATGAAATTACCTAATTAAAAACAAGTAACAAAAATCATAATCAGAGAGCTCAAATAAGCTGGTCATTTAATGGAAAACAGTCTCACTGCTTTATGGTTAAGAAAAGAATCACTTTCACATCTACTAAAAGACAAATTCTGTCATTAAAAACAAACAATCGAGGTAAGTTAATTCTCACAGTTAATTCTGTTTTCAGTCTCTATCATAGTTCAGTTCAGCAGAGGACCCATGAACACAAGCTACAAAATCAGAACAAAACTTCTCTTCCTGATGCAGTACATCTGGTTTTTTTTTATTGGTGTACTACTAGAATGTTGTCTAAAAATACACCAGACAGATCTGGTGCCCTGAGAACATGGGTCCACAAAGGCTTTAATTTTGAATGGCTGAACTTAAAAACATTGAACAATTGCATTAGATGGGTCACCTTCTGCAGTCCAGTGGAGTCCTCTTCAGTGTCATCAGGTAACAGGATGATCATACTAAGTTCTCTTCCATCATAAGGCAGCTCTAAAACACGGATCTTCTCTTCAGGGATGTATCCAAAATTAAATTTCTTTTTCTGATACATCATTTTTACTGTCCTTCTTTCATTCTGGATGGATAAAAGGCACCAAAGGTAACCATTAAGGAAACACTCATTTAAAGAACCAATACTTATTTAAAGAACAAGTAAGTTAAAAATGCATTTACGTAAACATTTTTCCTCCATTATAGAACTGCTTTTTTCAGACTTCTGACTGCCTGTATAATAACAATTTCTTCTGAAGAAATAATGAGTTTGTATTATATTTGGTTCTCCTTTGGTTTCTATAGCACAGTCCTCACAGAAACCAGAACAGTTTCTTCAAATCGCTGTACGAAAATGTTATGCCAACAAAGATCGACTCTGTTTAGCATAAAGCAGGTGACTGCATACAGTAACTTGTAAAGCTGTTAACAAAAGCAGAATACAGAACAAGAAGATGGGGCTTAATCAAAATGTCCTGTCATTTTAAGACTGCTTACCTAGCATCACAAACAGACACAGTTCATAGCTGCTGATCTGCTGCAGACAGAAACCCTACTAAGGTCCTAAACCATAGCTGAGAATTGTCTCTAATACTATTCTAGTGAGTGAGACAACAAATAGATGGCTGAATACAGAAAAAATACTAAAATCTGTTAGAAATCAAAATATTAATAAATTAGTTCTTATTTCTTAATTATTTTATCTGTAAGCAAAGCTTCACATTACCACCTATATTGTTAGACCTTTTCATTAGATATATCCTACCAGGATGTATCTGTATTACCTTATTTAACCGAAATGGTGCATCAGTGGTGTCAGCTTCTTGAAACTTCTCTGCCCAGTTTGCTTTGAAATAAATAGCATTCACCAGTACCAGCTTGGTCATGCTATCAACTGAGCCTTCAGACAGCAGATCGGGGATTTTGCCTTCAGAGGCAGCAGAAAAAAAGGTCACAACAAAATCATGTAGTAAGTTGATGGCATATAAAATATACATCGAGAAACTGATGCTGTAGAAATACTACAAATATAAAAACCAATCTATTCCTGTAATAATTTGTATTTCAGTACCTGTCTCTCTACTTCACCATACTTTTTCTTAATACACACTGCTATAACTTTTGATATACAGTGATTTGATGAAAATATTGTTAATCTAAACTGTCACATGCAACTCATTTACTCATCATACAAGAACTACAGAACACCCACATTAAGGAATACTGCATTTAGAAATATATATATATGGACCAACACAGATGAAAACAAATTCTCCAACTCATGAGTACATCTCCATGATTAGGCATCTCTCCTGCACTCATGGCCTGAACACAAAAGCAGAATGGAAAACTCTCAGGACTTATGGAACTGTTTAAATGTCTTCCTTAGGCAATTTCAGGTTCTGTCCATGCATCAAATGAGTATCCCAGGGCAGACTTAAACTGTTCTAAAGACAACAGAGAACAAAGCCCATTTATGCTCCCAAGATATGAAACACTGCCAGTTATGAATAACAAAGTACCTTACCTTCAGTTTTCTCCTCAACCCACTGGTTAATTTCTTTCCTGGCTTTATCACAAGCCTGAAGGAAATCAACTGTAGCCAAATCAGCTCCATATAATTTCCGTGTACTAGTCAGGAAATCCTAGATTTTGGAACAATAAGAATACCTTTCACTGCATGCAGATGTAAAACATCTAATTATCAGGTAGATTAGGTGTACTCAGATTGTCACTAGCTCTGAGGTGGGGCTCTAACATTGTTGCTCAGGGGAGTTCTGAAGTTTACAGGGTTTTTTTCCCACTCTTAAGAGTAAGCCTCAGTACACCAGCCATATCTACAGGTGATGGGGTGCTTACTGCAGGTGTTGCAATATTTACCGATCATTCTCCTGAAACAGGCTCAAGCATAGCTAGAATAAACAAAATTCTCCAAAATAGCTGAAGAGGGACAAAAAATAACAATCTATTTGCACACAAAGTTGCAATTCACTGGTGAAGAGGCATGTTGTTGAAACATATCAAGGGATATCCCTCCCCAAATAAACAGTGTTTTCAAAAACATTGACGTTATATGGTACTTCTCTGATGAAAATCCTAAAAAGCAGATTGCAACAGGAACAGAACTGGCTGCAACCTAAAAAGCTGGTTGCAACAGAGTGGGATGTCATGCCTAAGTAAACTTAAGGTACTGTAAACTAAGAATACGGATGAGTGATCCTTCTCTTGAGGACAAGAACAGCAGAAATGAACGAGAAAAGGGTTTGCTGTATTACACCCTTTAGGTGAGAGGCACAAACGCTCACAGCTATGGAAACACACATGGCAAGTATAAAACACTTCTGTCAACTTCCCAGAAACTTCCTAGAAATAGGCTTGGAAATAGTTCTACTTCATAAACACTCAAGTAGCTGCACTTTCACTCCAGATCCCACCACATGCCATCCTGATGTGCACCACTGTACCGGCAGAAAGCTGTAGGACTTCTCTCCAAAGAGCCGACTGGCCAGCCGTAAGAGATAGGGAGCATTGCTTCTGTTTATATCCATTGTCAGAGCCTGGAATCTTGAATGAACATCTTCAACTTTGTCAAGATGAAGCGTCTGAAATAAAAAAGAAGTGAACTAGCTGCTGTTTATACTGTCTTAGAAGAACATATGGTGAATCTGTAGGGTAGGCCTGATGCAGCAGGGTAGGATCCAGTAGGTAGGCTGGAGAAAGAGAAAAGAAAAGGCTGGAAGCAGCTTAGAGACTTCTGTAAACGTCAAAGAATGAATCAAACTGTCCCTCGGTGCTACACTGCCCATGTCAGCCACTTGTATTGCGATCCTAGTTTGTAGACAAACACAGCTGAAGCTCTTGATCACAACCCTCAGTCCTTCTGCATTTCTGTGGGCCCCTCCTCTGTTGTCCACTGGGCCCAAGAACNTAAGTATTAGCTTTAAGATCAAATGCATTACTGCAATATCTCTTTACCCGTGTCTCCTCTTCCAGAGGGAAGCTGGCTGGCCAAGGCTTAAAGGTATCAAAGCAGAAGTTGCCAGACCTCATGGACAGGAAAGGCTACACCCAAGCAGAGACACTCAGACTGAAACCATGTGTTTCCCAGTAGGGAAGCCTGCTGTGAAACAGTGATTGGATTCAAAGGAAAGCCTTCTCTTTCTCTCACTGGGTTTTTGGTCAGGCTCTGCCAACCACCTCAGTGCAAGTTGGGCCGTGCAGGTGAATGGCTGAGCAGGAACATCACGGAGGCAACCTCACAATAGAATTATGATCCCGGAAACAAATTTTTGTGTCCTTGCAAACAGCTCTTGACAACTGCTAATCACTGCCTCATTAATTAGCGCTGTGTTCCTAAGTGAAGTATTATGGCACAGGAACATGCCCTGTTGAGAATGACTGTGTTGAAAGACATTTATTTCCCCCCCAAGCTCCTTTTGCATGATTTCTGCTGTCCATAGGTTTATCCTAGGTGGGGCCGTCAGTCTGATTACATGAAATATGTTCAAAGTCTGTTTGAACAAGCAGTGGGAAAGTAATTTTATTGAGTAAGCACAGTGACACTCAACACTATAAAACAGTTCCTCCTAAAGTCCAGAATACAAAGGTGAAATTATTCATAGGCGAATTCATGGTGATGACTGCAACGAGGAGACTCATACACCTTTTTACAGGCATTAGCCTAACGAGGGTGCAAAAATAACAGTGACTGAGTCCCTTGCATGACAGAGGTTTCAGGGGAAACTGGCACATTCCTTTGTGCACCATTTTTTGCAATTTATATGGAGGTTTTTTTAAACTATCCTATCTACGCTAAAGCTATGGTAAGGATAACCATGCAGGCTTAGCTCCTTTGAGATATCAGAGTGCCTGTTAGTGAGAGATTGATACTTACATCACCATGTATCATCATAGCATATCATCATTTACACTTTAGATATAAAACCACAGAATGCTACTGTGGTTTATACAAAAACACACAGAATTATTAGAAGTGAACATACCATTGGTGATCTTGTGTTATAAAGTAATAGTTTGTCAAAATGTCTCATGAAAACTCATAAAGCCTTGCTGCTGGAAGTTATGATCAACTCAAAAGGAGACTGACTAACGTAATTCGTTTCCTCTGTCAAGAATTAACAAGTGAATTTAAATGAGCAACAAGAGCCATAGAAAATATGCACAGAGAGCTCTTAAGCAGGGTAGGCAGGGAGTAACTAGCTGCAGAGTCTGAGGAAGATTCAGTGTGCATGACAGAAATCTTGTCCTGAACAGATAAAACTACCCTCATTTCATCTTCCCTCCTCTAAAACACAAGCCTTTTCTTATATAAATAAAATATANAGCGCAGCTGAAGCGCTTGATCACAACCCTCAGTCCTTCTGCATTTCTGTGGGCCCCTCCTCTGTTGTCCACTGGGCCCAAGAACTCCCAAGCGAGGGATCAAAAAGAGAGATGATGCTATGGAGACTCTTTTGCTTTCCTGGTTCCCTCTTTGGTCCAAGGGAACCCGGGATTGTATATTTTCAGAATATACAATCAGCAGTATCACAGATGAGGTATTAAGAAAATGTAGAGCAATTATCTTTTATAACTTTATTAAAATATAAGTCCATAAATATATATGCACTTCATATATACTTTTTTATATATAAACATATATATACTTTATATATATATAAGTAAGTATTAGCTTTAAGATCAAATGCATTACTGCAATATCTCTTTACCCGTGTCTCCTCTTCCAGAGGGAAGCTGGCTGGCCAAGGCTTAAAGGTATCAAAGCAGAAGTTGCCAGACCTCATGGACAGGAAAGGCTACACCCAAGCAGAGACACTCAGACTGAAACCATGTGTTTCCCAGTAGGGAAGCCTGCTGTGAAACAGTGATTGGATTCAAAGGAAAGCCTTCTCTTTCTCTCACTGGGTTTTTGGTCAGGCTCTGCCAACCACCTCAGTGCAAGTTGGGCCGTGCAGGTGAATGGCTGAGCAGGAACATCACGGAGGCAACCTCACAATAGAATTATGATCCCGGAAACAAATTTTTGTGTCCTTGCAAACAGCTCTTGACAACTGCTAATCACTGCCTCATTAATTAGCGCTGTGTTCCTAAGTGAAGTATTATGGCACAGGAACATGCCCTGTTGAGAATGACTGTATTGAAAGACATTTATTTCCCCCCCCAAGCTCCTTTTGCATGATTTCTGCTGTCCATAGGTTTATCCTAGGTGGGGCCGTCAGTCTGATTACATGAAATATGTTCAAAGTCTGTTTGAACAAGCAGTGGGAAAGTAATTTTATTGAGTAAGCACAGTGACACTCAACACTATAAAACAGTTCCTCCTAAAGTCCAGAATACAAAGGTGAAATTATTCATAGGCGAATTCATGGTGATGACTGCAACGAGGAGACTCATACACCTTTTTACAGGCATTAGCCTAACGAGGGTGCAAAAATAACAGTGACTGAGTCCCTTGCATGACAGAGGTTTCAGGGGAAACTGGCACATTCCTTTGTGCACCATTTTTTGCAATTTATATGGAGGTTTTTTTAAACTATCCTATCTACGCTAAAGCTATGGTAAGGATAACCATGCAGGCTTAGCTCCTTTGAGATATCAGAGTGCCTGTTAGTGAGAGATTGATACTTACATCACCATGTATCATCATAGCATATCATCATTTACACTTTAGATATAAAACCACAGAATGCTACTGTGGTTTATACAAAAACACACAGAATTATTAGAAGTATACATACCATTGGTGATCTTGTGTTATAAAGTAATAGTTTGTCAAAATGTCTCATGAAAACTCATAAAGCCTTGCTGCTGGAAGTTATGATCAACTCAAAAGGAGACTGACTAATGTAATTCGTTTCCTCTGTCAAGAATTAACAAGTGAATTTAAATGAGCAACAAGAGCCATAGAAAATATGCACAGAGAGCTCTTAAGCAGGGTAGGCAGGGAGTAACTAGCTGCAGAGTCTGAGGAAGATTCAGTGTGCATGACAGAAATCTTGTCCTGAACAGATAAAACTACCCTCATTTCATCTTCCCTCCTCTAAAACACAAGCCTTTTCTTATATAAATAAAATATAAAAATAATGACCATTTTATTTTACTAACCTTCAACACCTGGGCTTCTGTATTACCTTTGGCCCCCAAAAGGACCATGGCCAGAGCAGCAGTGATACTGACGGGAGAAAAGAAGATATTTCCTGTTGGGTTGGCCTCACTAAACCTTCTGAGCAGATCAAGTGCAAATCTGCTGTTGGCATTAGACAGGTTCTCCATGGTTATAGCTGAAAAATAAAAGAGTTGATAAGGACCCTGGGAAACATTCTTCAAACACCTTGTCTAAACTTGCATGACTCACACCGTAAAGACTGGATTAAACTGGACGCAGTTGCTTACAGAAACAGCATTAATATTGTCATCAGTGCACCTTGTTCTTAAAAAAATCAGTTGCATTGTAAAAGCAGGGGATTTTTTCCATGTTAATTGTGTATTCCAACCTTCCTTATCATGCTAACTTTATAGACATTATTTTTAAAAATTCCTGTCCTGCAGGTCTGAAATGAGAAGCATATGTGGTGGTAGGATTGCACAAGTCCCTCAGCCTCACAGACCCACCAGGGCTCTTCCTCCTGCGGCATTCCCTCTGCTCCTCTACAATGCACGGAGGACATTCCAAGTATCAGACACCTCTCAGTAACCTGCCCGTCTTCATGCCACAGATCCATGTCCCTGAGCGGTGTCAGCCGTGCCGAAGGCTCCGGTGCACGCTGACTTCGAGCAGCGGAGAGCACCGCTGCCCCCGCCGGCGCTGCCAGGAGCACGGAGCTGCCTGCCCGCCGCACCCCCCGGCGCCGGGCGGCCCTCAAGGCACGGGCAGGGAGCCGGGGCGCTGCGGGCAGCAGGTGACCTACCGAGCGCCGAGGAGACGAGCGAAGCGCCGAACAGGCAAAGCGCCAGGGCCGACACTGAGCGGCGATGCGTTTTGGGGAGATGCTCAGGAGCGGGCTGAAAGGCGCAAGGGCCGGGTCAGGCACAAAACCCCACACAAGGGCCGGGGCGGCACCGCGGGATGCTGGGCAAGCTTCCCGCTCCCCAGCTCAGACTCCGGCTGCTCGGTGCTTGCTTGCAGCCGGGCTCTCCCTTTGTTTTGGTTTTTTTTTTTCTCCCCGGACCCAACTGTGAGGAGGAGTTTACACCAAAATTTGGGTGTTTCCTGCACAGCCTTTCTACAGCAATTGCAAATTATCACTATCGGCTTCCCCCGTGCCAGACAAACACCCGGCAGCTTTGCGACGTTCTTACCGAGCTGTAGGCTACAGAAAGACCACCAACACCCCCCAAAAATATCCAAACCCAGGCCCCAAGGCGTACTTTCACTTTCCGTTAGCTCACTGCGCAAGCCTTTCACCCGAACNCATTTCAAAGAAAGTAACTGCATGGGGAGTTTTCTTTGGTTTAGCACGACCTTTGTTCCCCATCAGTCCTTGGTCAGGCTCCCAGGACGTCCCCAACTATACTGCCCATGATGGTTTCAGGTGCATAGCACCAGCCCTTTAACCGGAGCATATGGCATGCATCCTCCTGGTGACAAAAGTGTTGCGTCTCATCCTCCTCCCCTGCAAATAATGCTTTTGTTTGCTTCATCTGAAACAGCTGGGTTACTGTGCACTGAATAAAGGATAGGGCTATCTACCACCTTTTGGATAACATCTACCAGGCCTTGGCTTGAACCTGTGCAAAAAACCAACAGAAAGCATTGCAGTCCTGCTCAGAAAAAAAAAATTATTATCTAGGAACTCCCTTGCTACCCTTGGAAATACCCTGAAATCCTTTCAAGTCCAACCAATAATGCATGGCAACCCAAGTAAGTGACTCGGGTTTCCCTATCCAGAAAAATCTTGTGTTTAGTGATGAATTCCAAACAAGCTACATAGAAGCTGGTACTACAGGAAATATTTGGGGTTTTCAGAAAACTGGTTAAAAAATGCACTACAAAGAGCAGCAAAAAGAAACAAAAATCTACAGCACTTACAGTTCTTTTAGTATTTGAAAAATGAAGTGAAAAAAACATCCCTGTGTCAGGAAAGCTGTTTCAGATTTGTCTTTGTTATTCTGCAATTAGAGTACAATCCTTGTTTAAGGACTAGAACTAGGTGACAGGTAACTGGGGTAAACTGGGTAAACGCCAGATCTCCTGTGGTGATGGTTCTAAACCCATAAACACCCTCTTAGGAAAAGTGCTGCAAAAATGTTTGTGACAAAGTGCTGATCCAGTTGTTAGCCAAAACGCACATCTACCCAGGAGGCTCAGCAATACCTGCCACAGGCTGCCACAAACTCCTTTCAGCTCCAGGCAATGGATCAAGGCACTAAATGATGACACTGGAAGGTAAAACAGGAGGGCAGCTACAAATGTGCTCCAGCCTTGTCACAAGCAAAAGGAACAACTTCTCTCCCACGGGCTCTCACTGCCTGACTCTGCCTGCTGGACACCAAAGGTGAAGTCAAGCACAGAAGCAGCACTCACAGAGCAAGTGGGATGGTTCTTGTGCCAGCAAGAACCGGGAGGCCTCTGCACACAGGTGCAGGGTGGTTGGATATGGCAGGTGCTGAGTTTATCTAAGCAGCTCTGTTATTCCTGCCAAGCCAGAGATCAAAAACACTGAAGGGGGTTCAGGCACAGCTGGAAGAGACAATTAGTGCAAAAGGAGTCACCTTGTTCCTGGGAAATGTACATTTATTGTGTGATGGCACCTATGCTGCCAAGACATTTCCTCCTTAGGGACAGCAAAATCTGCCACAGAACAAAATGCTGCAACTTTTGTTGTGCCGGATGAAGAAGAGGAAGGGATGATCAGCAGTGAATTCTGGAGCTATCATTGCGCAGCGCATCATCATCACTGCAGCTGTGGCAGCAGCTGCTTCAGTGCCCTCTTCATTGACTTCCACAAAGGACTTGTGAACCACTTCAGACAGCACCAGCTCCTTGCCAGATGAGATTCCTGAGAAGTCTGCCTTCCCCAGCTCAAATGCATCAGCCATCCCCATGCTGCTTAAAATAGGTTTAAGGTCATAATCTTCTTCCAGTTTAAATCGGGGTAAAGA